>JAKTRE010000009.1:0-296407 GCA_030579555.1 Saturnispora silvae | reverse complement strand
CACGTCCGGCAGTTTGACCGAGGTGACTAGTTACTTGACCACTATGACTCTAGATAGTACCACCTTTACAGGTGAAGTTGTCCAGGTTCCACACTCAACCACCACCGTTGGTTCATTGGTGTCATCACTCTTTACTACTTTGGTCACCACTACTGTTTCAGGTACCGTCTTGACCACCGAGTTTGTTGTTGTGACACCATATCCTACCACCACCATCACGTCCGGCAGTTTGACCGAGGTGACTAGTTACTTGACAACTATGACTTTAGATGACACTACTTTCACAGGTGAAGTTGTCCAGGTTCCTCACTCTACTACTACGGTTGGCTCATTGGTGTCATCCTTATTTACTACTTTGGTTACCTATAGTGATAGCGTTGCGGGCCAAGTCACAACCGAGTTTATTGTTGTTTCTCCATACCCTACCACGACCATCACGTCCGGCAGTTTGACCGAGGTGACTAGTTACTTGACCACTATGACTCTAGATAGTACCACCTTTACAGGTGAAGTTGTCCAGGTTCCACACTCAACCACCACCGTTGGCTCATTGGTGTCATCCTTATTTACCACTTTGGTTACTACCACGGTTTCGGGTACCGTCTTGACCACCGAGTTTGTTGTTGTGACACCATACCCTACCACCACCATCACGTCCGGCAGTTTTACCGAGGTGACTAGTTACTTGACCACTATGACTCTAGATAGTACCACCTTTACAGGTGAAGTTGTCCAGGTTCCTCACTCTACTACTACGGTTGGCTCATTGGTGTCATCACTCTTTACTACTTTGGTCACCACTACTGTTTCAGGTACCGTCTTGACCACCGAGTTTGTTGTTGTGACACCATACCCTACTACAACCATTACCGGTGGTTCAGTTACGCAAGTCACTAGTTACTTGACCACTATGACGTTGGATGGTATAACCTTTACTGGTGAAGTTATTGAGGTTCCAGAAGATAATTTGGTCAATAAAACTGTTACTAGTACTGCAGTTGTGACTAGAACCACTACTACTACACTAGTTGCTACTGTTGATGGCGAGGCAACCACTGAAGTGTTGATTATTATTCCAAATTCTTCTGCGTCATCAACAGATGTCAAGAGTTTGACATCTACAAGCACCTTGAGTGTTACACCTATCATTTCCGAATCACTTGTGACTGTGACGTACATCACCAACCATACGACAATCACGGTAGTTGTTCCATGTGAAACATCTTCTACTCAGGGGGCCCTTGCAGAAACAGTTACTAGTCTGAAAACTGCTGCTAATGGCGAAGTAGAAAGTGCTGTTGTTATCGTTGTTATGCCATCGAGCCAGGCAATCGAAGCAACTGAAACCGGTGTCCCAAGCACCGTTAAGCCAGAAACTGCCCCTAGCGCCGTTACCACGCACAGTGATCAATCTACTGCTTCTTCAACCGAAGTTTCACCAGGCAATCAAAACGCCGGCATGACCACAATTACTACTTCTGAGGGTAACAATATGAACTACAATATTTCTTCAAGCACATCTTCTTATACTAGTACCAATGTACCTATTACCATTTTCACTGATGAGGCTGTTTACCACAAAGCAAGCGGTAAGCTACTGGCTGCCGTTAGCCTTTTATCGTTCTTTGTTTTATTCATTTAAGGCTAAAGAATCACTTGATCCCCTTTTTTTTCTCAATCGTCTATATATATATACATATTTTTTAAAAATCCTTTTTCCATACATACAGAGGCGCATTACTTACTATCTGAAGTAAATGACACCAGCTAATAACAAAAAGGCATTGTAATAACCTTTCATTAAAATTTTCCTGCAATGAACTCAAACGCCACGCCAAATTCTACTTATATGTTACACTAATGAAGATCGGTAGGAAGGTTATCCTTTTGTTCAAAAACTATTTTTTCTACATATTAGCAAGCATCTAATTTTTATTAACATGAAAACACTTGTTATGTATGAAGCAGCACGGGAATGACTTACACAACTACGTGCTTAAGCATCATTTCTGCAATAATATGATATATAATTATAGTGCGCTGTACTTCCGAATTACTTAGCGAACTGGAGACGCCTTTTGTTATAGTTTCTTATTTAAGAATGCTGAGCAACAATGTGAAACGCAGATGGCAGATGCCTACTAGCACCAGGAGAATAGAACAGCAAGCAGTAAACAATATCATAATGGTATCATCTCTTTAAGATAAATAGATAGTGGTGATCGCTCAACTTTTTTGTTGATTTGCGGGCCGCCACCTTATTACCGCAAGAGGTAATTATTGAATAAGCGATGCGGTAAATATGCTTATCAGTGAAGTTTTTCAAGTTACCGACTCTATCTCTTTGAGGTCCTCTTATGTCCGACCATAAGGCAAAATTTGTTTTCATTTGTTAGATTGTACTTACTACACTTTTAAGGGTGAAGAAATTGTTTATAGCTGTCAGAAATGAGCAACATGAACATTCAATGCTTTACATGAAATTATAAACAACTTAAAAATTTAAATGCTGATTTTTACTCTAGAGCTGATCTCAGTACTCTATCTCAAGAAGGTGTGGAGAACATAATCGCTTGAAAATATTATTTGGACGGCTATTGAACCTTCAAAACAGGAAGCTTGAGCGTTTCGACAGCCATGTATCTTAGTGCCCGTAAAATTCGCAAATAGTGACATTATAACCAATGTTTTTCTGATAAGAAATTGATCAGCATAATTTGCTATCTATAAACCCTGGCAACAAGCAAGAAATATGCAAGCTTCATATAACTATTAACATTGAAACTTAAAAAGCAACTTTTACCAAGAATGACGGTAGTTATAACTGCCCAACGTATATATTTGTAGGAGCGGAAGCTGCAACGGAATATCGACTTCCTCCCAGAAAACCTGTGGTATGACTGCAAAATTCCTTATCTTAATCATTAGACCATGTGTGATCATATGTGGGAGATTGATTTGAAATGATTATAATGGTAAAGAATTGTAATTTCACTGAGCAGCTCAAACGAAGCCCCATACGGCATTAATAATTTGTTAACATCTTAAAGGGCCAAAAACTGTCTAGGGAAGCGACCATCTGATGTTAGCTCACATCTGGCCTCCCTCACACTAGCCGAAGCTTTTATCTTCAGGTGCCGCTTCAAGGCAATGCCGCCAACAAGATTAATACCGCATTCTTGAAAAATTTTTAATCCTTAGTTGATGCGGTAATTGGCTTATCAGCGATAAGCTGTTATTGGCGTTTAGCTTAAATATCGAGATCTCTCGCTAAGTTCCTGATATGCCATCTTGTTACAAGGCATGGAGAAGAAATCAGAGATTGCATACATCAACTACGAAACCAACAGCGAAGATTTGAATTCCAATAGTACGTCACGTGACCAGTCATTGCTGCAGAAGGTGGATGACTTTGTGACTATTGAAGGCACTGAAGGTTTGTCGCTTTCACAACTCTTTCTCTACAATTATGATCTACGTCCAGTTGAAGAAGCACGCAGAACTTGGAGTTGGTACAACTATGTTTTTTTTTGGATCGCTGACTCCTTCAATGTCAACACCTGGCAAATCGCTGCCACTGGGGTGCAAGCTGGTCTTTCTTGGTGGGTTACATGGATTACTGTTATATTAGGTTACACCTTGTGTGGTTTATTTGTCACCCAATCTGCTAGAGTTGGTAATGCTTACCATATCTCTTTCCCGGTCTCTTGTAGATCATCATTTGGTATTTGGGGGTCTTTATGGCCCGTTATCAACCGTGTTGTTATGGCAATTATTTGGTTTGGTGTTCAGAGTTCTATTGGTGGTAATTGTATGGAATTAATCCTAAGATCTATCTTTGGAAATGACTTAAACACTAGGATCCCTAACACGATCGGTGGAGATGCTATTTCATCTTTTGGTGTTTTGTCCTTTTTCCTTTTCTGGTTATTTCAATTGCCATTCATCTGGTTACCACCTCACAAAGTGAGACACTTGTTCACCGTTAAGGCAATCGTTGCTCCTATTTGTGGTATCGCTTTCCTCATTTGGACTTTGGTTAAGGCTGATGGTGGCGGACCTGTCATTAGACAAAAGTCCACCATTAGTGGTGCTGCATTTGGCTGGGCTTTTGTCAATTCAACTATGAACTCTTTATCAAATTTTGCCACTTTAATTGTTAACGCCCCGGATTTCTCAAGAATGGCCAACAAACCGAAAGCAGCTGTCTACTCACAAATGATAGCTTTGCCTGTTACATTCTCCATCACTTGTCTTATTGGTGTTTTGGTGTCCAGTGCCTCTACTGTCTTGTTCGGTGAAACATTTTGGAATCCATTAGATGTTCTTTCTGGTTTGTTAAATCAATATGATAGTAAGTCAAGATGTGGTGTATTTTTCATTTCTTTTGGGTTTGTAATTGCTCAGATTGGTACTAATATTAGTGCTAATTCTCTATCGGCAGGTACTGATATGACTGCATTGTTACCAAAATACATCAATATCAGAAGAGGTGGATTTATTTGTGCGGCTATTGGGTTTGCTATTTGCCCATGGAATTTGATGACTTCTTCATCTATGTTTACTACTTACTTGTCTGCATATTCTGTCTTTTTGTCTGCCATTGCAGGTGTTGTTTTCTGCGATTACTACATCTTGAAACGTGGCCTGATATATTTAGAAGACTTATATGTTGCTAGGAAGTCATCTCCGTACTATTATTCCTTTGGTATAAATTGGAGGGCATATGTAGCCTACATTTGTGGTATTTTACCAAATATTGTTGGTTTTGTTGGTGCTACTAAGACTCATGTTGTTCCTATTGGTGCTACATATGTCTATTATTTCTCATTTTTTACTGGTTTTACTGCATCCACGGCAGTTTTATTAGTCTTAACCAAGATTTTTCCGATCGGTGGTACTCCAGAAAAATTTGAATGGAAATTTTTAGAAGAGTGGCAAGAAGTTGAACACTTCCAAGATTACTTGACATCTTTAAGAATCAGAGATCAGGAGGAAAAAGTTTCTATTCATTCAAACGAAAGTTAAGCAGGCTACAACCAAGTTATTATTTTACCATTTTAAGTTTTTAAATTCTTCAAATCTTCAGTTAATTGCTTTTATTATATATACATATATATATATACATAATTAAACATTTGTTTTCCTTATCTTTATGATACAGTAATTAGTAGAATACATTATAATTCAGTTATTTTCTCTATAGTTTTATTGATAATTTTTGCAACGATGTATCTCGAAGAACCCCTTGCAACCCTTAAGTAACCTGATTCGAAGGGAATTTTAACGTCAATAGAATTTCTCGCAATTTTAATATCATTGAACCACCAATTTATTTCCTTGCCTTCTTCAACACCCAAAGCTTTAGCAATTTCATCATGAAGACTAATAGAGCTAATTTGAGTTGGAACCGTGTGTTTATCTCTGACTACTTCTGCAGTAGTTTCAATAATACTAGCAAAACCCCAGCGAGCTATACCATTGATAATCAAACCTAACAATAGACCGGCAAAAATATAGCTAAACAATTGTGATCTGGTTTTACATCCTGGTAATAAAATTAATCCAATAACCCAATGATGTAACCTAATCTTCAGATGAGATTGAAAGGAAATCAATATCAAAACTAAAATCAAAGACAAATATCCAATCGCAGCCTTATGGAGCCATCCTGCATGCCATATCGACCAAGCTTGAAAAAAAACACCAATGAGCATTATCACCGCTATACAGGAAAGGGTAAACAATGCACCGGGCATCGATTTAATATCATTCCATACTAATCTGTCAATAGGTAAGCGATCAATTGTTGCATTAAAACATAATGTAGGGACGATGCTAAAGATTAACAAAATTCTGATAACAAGTTGATTTTCATCTTCGTCAAACATGTAAACAAAAACTAGATCCCACAAGCACTTGAAAAGAAACAAAGCAACTGTCAATTCACCCACAACATGTGATAATAATTTCCAAGTGGAGTTACTATTCTTAGAATAATGGACAACCATAGGTGGGTCAAAGAATAGCCCAATGATAAGGAAAGCCGTGATAGTATAGAATGAGAAAAACACAGAATTTTCATGAACAACAAATGCTGTAATAAGCATAAAGATTATGTACATAAAAATATAGTTCCATCTATAATCATATTGAGAACCTCGTATGAATTTTGAATCAATCCTTTTGATATCAAATGAAGCGGGAAAACTATTTTTCAGACCATCTTCATTAGTGAAACCTTTCTGCAATTGCAAACCCACAACTCCACCAAAATTAGGTGTAATAAGCCCTTCCTTTAATGCCACCGCGCAAGGAAAACTGTCAGCACGATAATTGGATTCTTTTTGACCCTTAACCAAAAATGGCTCATACTGGATTTTCCTATCCTGAACTATGATTGGGCTGAAGGCCAATGAACCCTTGTCACAAAATGCCGGACACTTCACTACCAGGAATTGTCCCTCTTCAAATGCGTCCAAACAGTCCTTTCCGCCCATTCCGCAGTTTTCGGACCAAACGGTATCGGTTAATCCACAAGCAATTTCCAACACCGGTAGATTCTCTATCAGTTGGCCAGTTGGACTTCTAAAAGACATATCGGGTCCGGAATACACAACATCAGAAAATAGGACCAGCTTAGAGGAGATGGCCATTAGTGCAAGCCAAACGATCAACATTGCAACGGACATAAGACCGTACTTCTTCTCCGAGATGTAAAACTTGTGCTTAGAGATGCTTTCAACGGGGCCCCAGAGCCGCGGAAAGCGATCCGACGGTCTATCTGGCCCATACCAAATTCTCCGTGAAATTCCACCCCATGAAGGCCGCTGTCGAACTAGCTCAGGCCCAAACTCTAAGTCGTCACGTGACATCTCCCTTTATTTCCGGAAGAAAAAAGGTGTTAGATTAGGAAGGGTTACTTGCTTTACGATAAAGCCTCAAAAAGATCCTCTAAGCTGTTTCCCAACCAATAGGAGCCCGTTCGATTTGGTCAAGAAGACCATTGTCCTTCCCAACCGTTGGATGATGATGTGTTTGTACCCAGGGGGATCATATGTGAAGCCTTTTGCAGATTACAAAGCCGCTTAACATTAGCCGGTTTCTCATTAGCTAGGTGGGTCACGTGACGAATGACTAGATTTTTTTTTTTTTTTTCAAGATCCACATTCGGAAAAACTGAAACGAAGACTTGATGACGCATTTATTTCTTCAACAGAATTATAGACATAATGTCCGAATCCAGAACTGCCTCTGCTGCTCCAGGCCAGGAAGACTACGAAGATTTGCGTATTCTTGATATTCAACCTCTTATTTCCCCAGAGTTATTGACCTCCGAGATTCCAGCCACTAAGAAGTCTCTCAAAACCGTCATCTCTTCTAGAAAGGAAGCTACTGCCATCGTCAAGGGTACCGATGACAGATTAATGGTCGTTGTTGGTCCATGTTCCTTACATGATGAAAAAATTGCCATGGAATATGCTAAGCTTTTGAAGCCTTTGGCCGACGAGTTGAAGGGTGAATTACTTGTCATCATGCGTGCTTACTTAGAAAAGCCAAGAACCACCGTCGGTTGGAAGGGTCTCATCAACGATCCAGATTTAAACGGCTCTTTCCACATTAACAAGGGTTTAAGATTAGCCAGAAAGATTTTCGTTGAACTCACTGATTTGGGTGTGCCTATTGGTTCTGAGATGTTAGACACCACCTCTCCTCAATACTTGGCCGATTGTTTGTCCTTTGGTGCTATTGGTGCTAGAACCACTGAATCTCAGTTACACAGAGAACTTGCTTCTGGTTTGTCTTTCCCTATCGGCTTCAAGAACGGTACTGATGGTACCTTAGGTGTTGCTATCGACGCTATCCAAGCTGCCGAAGGTTCCCACCATTTCATGGGTGTTACTAAGTCTGGTTTGGCTGCTATCACTACCACTAAGGGTAATGACTCATGTTTTGTCATTCTTAGAGGTGGTAAGAAGGGTACCAATTATGACGAAGCTTCTGTCGCTGAGGCCAAGGAAAAGTTGCCAGCCGGTAAGACCATCATGGTCGACTGTTCCCACGGTAACTCCAACAAGGATTACAGAAACCAACCAAAGGTCTGTACCGAAGTTGCTAGACAAGTTGCTAACGGTGAAAAGGCCATTACTGGTTTGATGATTGAATCTAACATCAACGAGGGTAACCAAAAGATCCCAGCTGACTTGTCCCAGTTGAAATACGGTGTTTCTGTCACTGACGCCTGTGTTAATTGGGCTACCACTGAAACCATGCTCAGAGAGTTGGCTGAGGCTGTCAAGGCTAGAAGACAACTCTAATCAAAACATGTTCACGAACTTGAAAAATATATCATTATTACCAGGGATCTTTCTTTTGTTTATAGGTACTTTTTATACTCTTTTTGTTCTTAAAATCAATAGAAGTTTGGATTTGGACTATTCTAACGTTGCTGAGCATGCTACTCATCTCTGATTTTTTTCAAGATCCTTTTTTGACTCATACCAAGCTTTGAATTTAAGCTCTAACATTTTCCTCTTGCCTACCCTATTTTACATATGTCTGTAGTTCATGTTATTGATGTCGAGTCAGGGAATTTACAGTCTTTGGTGAATGCCATTGGATCCCTTGGTTTTGAGGTGAAGTTTATTACTGAAGGTGACGATCCTGCTTTAAGCCAAGCTGAAAAGTTGATCTTACCAGGTGTTGGCAATTTTGGTCATTTTGTTAAGCAATTGAGAGAAAGAGGGTTTGTGGAACCGTTGAAACAATACATTGCCTCAGGCAAACCATTAATGGGTGTTTGTGTTGGGTTGCAGACCTTTTTTGAAGGATCTGAAGAAAGTGACGGTGTTGAAGGTTTAGGATTAATTAAGGGTAATTTGACCAAATTTGGTCCTGGAAAATCGGTTCCTCACATTGGTTGGAACTCTGTCACGTTGGAAACCGAAGGTGATTCACTTTTTGGAATTATGGAAGGCAAGAAATATTATTTTGTTCACTCATATGCAGCTATTAGATCTGCAGAACAAGTTAAGGAATTGAAATCTTTAGGTTGGGATTTAGCTGTTGGCAAATACAAGGACGAGCAATTTATTGCTGCAGTTTCTAAGGATAACATCTTTGCGACTCAGTTCCACCCAGAGAAATCTGGTTTAGCCGGTTTGAAGGTGATTAAATCTTTCCTATTAGGAGAGAAACATCCAAAGGTTGATCTTGCTGAAGCTGCAATTCCTTCTAATGTTGAGATCACCGAAACTGGGTTGACCAGAAGAATCATTGCATGCTTGGACGTCAGAACCAACGACCAGGGTGACTTGGTTGTCACCAAGGGTGACCAATACGACGTGAGAGAAAAGTCAGAAGGCAATGATGTGCGCAATCTCGGAAAACCAGTTGAAATGGCTGAGAAGTACTATTTACAGGGTGCAGATGAGGTTACTTTTTTGAACATTACGAGTTTCAGAAATTCTCCGGTCAAGGACGCCCCAATGTTGGAAGTGTTGAGATTGGCTGCCAAGACATGCTTTGTGCCATTGACTGTTGGTGGTGGGATCAAAGATGTTGTTGACCCTGACGGAACCAAATATTCTGCATTGGAAGTTGCTTCCATGTATTTCCTAGCAGGTGCTGATAAGGTCTCCATCGGATCAGACGCTGTCAGAGCCGCGGAACAGTGGTGGGAAAACGGTCAGAAAGGAGATGGGACTTCTCCGATTGAGACTATCTCCAGATCGTACGGTGCTCAGGCCGTCGTGATATCGATCGACCCTAAGAGATTCTATGTCCAGGACCCATCGCAGTGCAAGTACAAGACAATAAAAACCACCACTCCCGGTCCTAACGGTGAGCAGTATTGCTACTACAAAGTGACGTCGCAAGGAGGCCGTAAGACCCACGATTTGGGCGCTGCTGAGCTAGCCATTGCTTGTGAAGCTATGGGTGCTGGCGAGATGTTGTTGAACTGCATTGACAAAGACGGGTCCAACTCTGGGTACGACTTCGAGCTCATTGACATGGTCAAGGAGAACACCACTGTGCCTGTGATTGCCTCTTCTGGTGCCGGTGTTCCTGCCCATTTTGTCGAGGTGTTTGAAAAGACAGGCGCCGATGCTGCGCTTGGCGCCGGTATGTTCCACCGTGGCGAGTACACCGTCGATCAGGTGAAGTGCGAGATGCAGAAGGAAGGTCTCAGTGTGCGTTTCGACTCCACCAAAGTGTAATGTATATGCCGTTTGTAGCTGCCAACTTAAATTGTGCCATTTACTGGTAAATGCATGCTGAGCATATTTCTAATCTATCAGTGATGATTTCGCTATCGGGCCAGGTCGGTGATGAAAAAAAAAACTAGTCCTTAACCAGTCAGAAAATAAGGTGTTTGTGACTTTTATTATCAGACTGCAACTGAGGTGGTTTTCTGTAGATGTCGAAGCAGGACTCCATCAAAAACACGCTGTTTGAGAACTACTCAATGTCGTTGGCGGGCCACGGCGCAGCTTCAATCACAGCGTCCACGACGCCTTCGTTGACCGAGACCAACACGTCGCAGCTTTCGTCAGAATCGCCTCGCAACTCGCACGCGGCCAAGAGCTCCCGTCAGGACTCGCTACCTTCCAGGGGAGAGGCGATGGCCAAGACGGGCAGTCGTCTCAAGAAGTTGACGCGTAAGGCGACCAAAATGGCGGCGGATGTCGCGTTCGGGTCGGCTTATTCCAACGATGGCGTGGAGTCAGCGCAGCTGGCGCAGTATCGTCTGGCTGCGAGGGCTAAATCGGACGTGGCCATGAAGGAGCTCGAAATAAAGAAGTACGAGACCCTTTTCCAGGGCATACGGGACCATTCAATGGAGTTGTATCTGGAGTATCTTCGATTTTTCCTCAAGTATCTAGACGATTCAGAGAATGACGACGTGTTGAAATACGCAAGCATGCGCAATGACCTTTGTCGCAGCTGGTTCAAAAAGGTTTTCACCCAGTTTGAATCCATTTTGAAACTCTGGGAACTGCCTGATTTTACCGAATCTCCAAGGACTACCAATTTGAAGTCGTTCAACCACTTGCCTGACGTATCAGTACTCCACAAGGAATTGTTCCATGATAGACAGATCTCCTTATTGTTGCTATGGCACACACAAATCCAGAAACGTATTCTTAACCAACCGCTGATTTTGAAATATCTCACTTCCGCAATGAAAGCCGATTGTGAAATTTGTGTTATCACCACGAACAAATTGAAAAGTACATTACCCAAGCCTGATGAATATCTACCAAAGATATTGAAAACCCATGTATCGCCTGCCCATGTTGAGTTTATTGATGGATGGCAGCTGCGCCACGATGTGTCCAACCATAACATTAACTATATCCTTTTGGGGGATCGATACCAGCAGATGTCAGATTTAAGAGGCACAGGGCGACTTCCAGAAGATTTACAACAACAATACCCTCACTTCAGCGATGTCGCATTCTTAACGAAAGAGTTCCTTGAAAATTTCCTGACCGAGGAAGAAAGACACTTTTTATACGGATATTCGTCCTTCCTTGTTCCAAATTTGTCCACGATACCACTACCGAGCAGGAAGAATGCACTCGTGGTTTGCTCGGATTATTCTAGGGTGATTCGCAACGAAACCGAGATGATAAAATCTTTGAAAGAATTTCAGAGGATTCTGAAACCAGGGGGCCAGATTTTCCTCAATGTGATGGATTTGGACCCCATTCCAAACGCTGCGAAACGAGTTGGGCTCAGTAAGGACGCCATCGATGTTTCCAAGGAGGAGTATATCCGGTTGTTGATCAATCACAAGTTGGCGCAATATGCAGGCCCATTCAAGGCCAACATGTCTCAGTATATTTTGAGACACTTGAAACAGAGCAAGGACTGGACGAATGTCAAGTTCTCGAAGGTGGGGTTTCCAGTGATAGAGGGTAAATACTATGGCTCGGGGTTGAAAATGCATGTTCACGACGAAGACAAATGCAGCAACGGCAGCTACGCCAACAAGGACGTCGACATTGACGAAGACGACGACGACGACCCCAAGTCGCTCAACTCCAAGGCGGCCGCCATGTTTGATTTCAACGCCTCCTTCATGGAGTTCACGAAGTTCACCAACATCCTCGGCTGTCTCGAATGGTACGAGGGCTCCAAGAAGCCATCGCCCGAGATCCTCGAGTTGGCCAACCTGTGGGTGGACTGGCGAATCAACGGGCTGCAGGGCCGCTTGGTTCAGCAGTTGTTCAGCACACGCACCCTGCTAGACGGTGTGGACCGGGAGCTGGGTGTGCGCGTGGACCTGATGCGCGACGACGTGCTGCGCGGCGTGTGCGGTGTCGACTGCGTGGTGTCGATCACCGCCGAGAGCACTCGCCAGCCGACTGCCGAGCACATGAGCACCGTGTAGTTTGTGTTCTCTCGGCTCGGCTCGGCTCGGAAAAAGCGGCTTTTGCAGCTGTGGAA
Organism: Saturnispora silvae; assembly: GCA_030579555.1. Taxonomy (NCBI): domain Eukaryota; kingdom Fungi; phylum Ascomycota; class Pichiomycetes; order Pichiales; family Pichiaceae; genus Saturnispora; species Saturnispora silvae. The sequence continues at coordinate 283,951 of JAKTRE010000009.1, read as the reverse complement.
CTTAATTTTTTTCTTTTTAAAAATAAATAAATGCGGGTGCGCTTTTTGGAACTTTAGCTAATTAACAATTGGATTGGAAATAGCTGGAATTTCGATAGTCATTTTTTATTATTGTCAGACCGGCTGTCAAATACTCAGGCGATGGGCCTTTCACACGACATGATACCGCGGGTGTGCGCTGTGGTTGCGTCGGCTCTGTCGTTCTGCTTTTTCCTGATAGGCTTGGCGCTGGTGCTCACGATCCACCCCTCGAAAATCCGTTTCCGCCACCAACTTATTCTGACGTTGATGATTACTGACTTCATAAAAACGTTGCTGATCATCCTCTACTGCACCGGTGTGGCGCATTACAAGCAGCCTGAGCTGGCCTGGTGCCAGTCAGCCGCTGACGCGTTGGGGTGGTTCACTGCATTTTCCATCACTGCATCGGATTTATTAATTTTCTGCTTTGCGTTTCATCTCTTCCTCGTGGTTTTCCACTCGAAATTCCCAAACCCGGTGCGCAAGTTCCTCCGAAACGACAAAAAAGACGTCTACAAGGAGGGCGGGTTGTTTGTGCTGCGAAAATACATTATCTGCTCGATTTTTATCACCTCGGTAATAATCGCGTCCTGCGGCTTGATACCCGGCTACTACAGAGACGTCGAGTGGGTATACTTCAAGCCGCGATCTCCTCTCTGGGCGTTCACCTGGAGTTGCAGATATCTGGTGTTGTTGCTTATTTTCTGCATTTACATCGGAATTTACGTGTATGTCATCGTGGAATACAAAAAAGTAGCAAAGAAGCTGAATCAGAACTCCAAAAACAAGGACGAGGGCATGTTCAAGTCCACATTTGGGGACTCCCTATGGTACAAACTAGGCCAATGTCTGTTGATGTTCGTTTTCCCCGACGTCGGCATCTCCGCAAAATTGCACGGTCATGATTTAACCACCGACGAGGACTTGAAAAACATCGAAAAGATCAAAAACGACTCTTACATTCCAGCTTCCTTTTCCACCTCAGGGTCCTCAAGAACAACAATCAACAATAACAGTTCGATCAGAAATCCAAGTATTACCCTTCCAGTTCCACCTGCGGCTGTATTGAATGGCCAAAGTGCTAATAACAACATACACGCCTTTTCCAGGCCTGCTACTGCGGTAGACTTGAAAAAGATCCAAGATCTAATTAACGATGAGTCTATGGCCAAATTCGAAAAAAGGAAGAGCCAGATTTTGAAACAGATGAAACTAATTTTTATTTATCCCTTGGCTTACTCGTTCATTTGGGTGTTTCAATTTGTTATTCAAATAATTATTTGGAATGAGGGTGAAAACTACACAATCCCATTGTGGTTGAAATCCACTGCTTCATTTTGCCAGGGCTTCACTTGTGTCTTTGATGTTTCTGCTTTTTTGATAAGAGAAAAACCTTGGAGATTGAGTCATCCTGTAGAAGGCTATGATATAAAGCAAGATTTAACGAGCTGGAGAAGGCGTTTTTGCTGCTTACCCATGTTCAAGCATTACAAAGACTTACCAGAGAAAATCGCCAAACTGGAGTCTTCTGCATCCACTTTATCTTCTCCGATGTTGAGAAATCACACCAATGAGAATGATGATTATGAAATGGGCAATGACAATGGGTTCAATGACTCTAATATTTCCAATGACAGTAGTTTCAGAAGAACCAGTGAGTTGAAGCACCACAGCATTGATGCTTATCATCGACAAGTTGATTGTACCAGTGATTTTGATGAGTCTGGTGATGACTCAGATGGCCAAGGAAGTAGCACAGAGGAGGATCTGATGCATTTCTTGAATAGAGGACCCCCAGAATTAATAATGAAGGTGAATACTCCCACAGCAAAGAAATCAAAACATACCAACGTGGATTGGAATCTCAATGTTTTCACCGATAAAAATGAATCTACCCAGAGCAAAAACCTCACTAATACTAATACTAATACCAATACCAATCATAATACTAATTCAAATACCAATATCAATACCAATAAAACCAATAACAATAAAACTGTTGTCGAGAAACCAAATAAGAAATCTTTTGACGACAACGTTGATCCTAATAGCGACAACCGCGGTGACAGAAATACCAGAAAAAATAAATACAAAAGTTACAACAACAAGGACGACAGTGATGATCAAAGCGAAGACGTTGACCTAATGGACTTTTTAAAAGGTGGTCCAATGTCTAACAATTAAATATGATACCAAATATTTCTCTCGAGGAACATAAGTTTACCATTTAATATTTTTTCAGCTGTGCTTTTATAAGGATGTTTTTTTATATTTTTAAGCATTATTCTCTAAAAACACTAATCGTATTGCGATCGTAGGTTTGAAGAGCTTCCCCAGGACACCGAAAAGAACGCTCAGCCGGATGATATGGTAATATGGGTATATCGTTAGTAAATTAAAAAAGGGGTATAAGAATTGTATAAAAAGCATGCTTGGAATACCAATTTTAGACTGAAACCTATGATAGCTGAGCAAGGTGCATCATTCAGGATTAATCTTGGACAGTTTATGAACAAAGACAGAATCAGTATGATGTCTCGGCTTGGAGATTGTGGCACTATTCAAAGACAGTTTATGATTGTGGGTGCTTAATTTGAAGTTTGGATTTTTGAACCTATTGAACTTCTTCAAATTAAGGTTTAGATAGTTGTTTGGTATTGAGTTGAACTGTCTTCTACCGAGTACACCTTTGGAATGCTTAATTTTGTACCACTGCATTAAATCTAATAGATAAAAGTAGCTGATAACAGTGGAAGCCCAGTCTGTAGTCAAGTTAAACATTTCAGATAGTAGATTGGCATATGTGTTAGTCAAATCTAGGATAAACAGGATAATAGGGATGCAGTTGAGACAAATTGTTAGACCTGCTAATATGATGTGTTTTATTGGATTCGACTTGGGGTTTTGGTATTTGTACTGGAAGATCAAATGGAACGCGGACCTATTTGAATAGATGAAGATGAGAACTAAACAAGCCGATATCACGGACTGTGTGATTCTCAAAAGATACACGAAGGTGGGCAAGATGACCAGGCTGGAGTCCGCAGTCTTGTCCACAAACAAAAACGTCGAGTTGGGTATGAACCGCGAACAGCACCACGTCACGATGGTGAGGGTGCAGAAGATTGTGCCCGAGATGACGATACTGGACTGATCTTTCCTGCGGGTGTACATTTTGGTCAACAAAATGATGTTGCAGCCGTACGTCAACAACAACGCTAGGGCCACAAACACATTCAAGGGATACGAGATGTTGATCTGCATCAAGATGTTGTCGGTCTGGAGTCCCCTGCTCAGGTCTATCTGTAGCCAGGTCGATACTGTGATGTCGATCCCCAACACAAAGAAGCTGGTGGGGATGAAAATCGGGTCGAGCTCAAACGACGCCATTGTCGCCACCAAGGAAACCGCCAACATGGCCCCGCACGACGCCAAGATCGGAAAATCGCCGATCACCGTCATCGTTGAAGCCAAAAGGAGCTGGAAAATCAGCCTCTGGTCTAAGATGAAAAATTCCAGGGAATCAATCTGGTCCTAATCATATTGCCAGAAATGTATGCGTTCTCTGCGCTCGCTGTACTCCCTTACTCTCTCTGCTCTTAATACTGTAAAATACAGCAGTAAACGGAGGGGAGCTTGTGCTGAGCACAGTTTGTTGGCCATCTCCATAGCAGGGTTTTTCATTCTACGTCTATACGAAATTCTAACTATAGCGTAACGTCAGAATTTCATCTTGGCGAAACGCGATGTCGTCGAATCTATTCAAAAGGAGGCAGGAGCGGCAGCTGTCACGGTCGGAGGTGCGCAGAGGTCTCTCGCCGGAGCGGCGGCGGGAGTTGTGGTACTCGCTGTCGGGGGCCCAGGACCTTTACCGCGCTGGATTTTACGCGGACTTGGTGGTGAAGACCCAGGAGCGTGTTTCAGACGCGTCGTTGCTGGCGGACTTCGACGCTATAGAGAAGGACTTGCACAGGACGTTCCCAAACGACGCGCGCTTCAGGCCAGGCGGCGAGATGGAGTGCCATTTGCGCCAGATCTTGCGCTGCTATGCCGTCGCATACCCACAGGTAGGCTATTGCCAGTCAATGAACTTCGTGTGCGGCCTTATACTGCACGTGTATGGGACAGACGAGGAGAGGTGTTTCTGGGTGATGAACGGAATACTGACGGAGTGGCTCCCGCATGTCCACGACCGCAATCTAGAGGGGGTGTCCATGTGTCAGGGAATCCTATTGTTGTACATCAAACAATACTGTCCGATGGTGTACTCGAGAATATCGTACATGGAACAGGCCAATTCGCTGCACGAGATGCTCTTGCACATACCGTCGATCTTGTTGCCCACGACAGGCTGGTTCATGACGCTGTTTGTGTCGTGTTTCGAGCGCGAACTGACGCTGAAGGTCTGGGACAACGTGCTTTTCGAGGGCCCCTCCAGCATATACTCTGTGGCACTTGAGATTGTCCAGCAGGCGGCCCCTCACATGGGCGGCGGCCATCCCAGCGACGCGTTCCAGCTGTTGCAGATGGCGCCCGGCAAGGTCGACACGAAACATTTCATTGCGCGCGCGTTCGCCACCGTGGGGTCTGCGCGCGATTTGAAGGCCAAGAGAGTACGTGTACAAAGGGCCAGACAGGAGCTAGCCGCTATACTACAAAGACGAGCCGGGTTTCTGGACGAGGACACGCGCAGGAAGGAATTGGAAGACACCCTCAATGCCAAGGCCATTGTCGACTCTGCAGGCGTGCATTATGCGCGTTGGAGGGCCAAGCTGCGGATCAGACGCAAGAACTGAACCTGAGCACTAGAAATCCTGTTTGCAGCGGCGATTCGATCCTCAACGTGCAGCCGGCCTGCTGGAGCTCTGCATTGGCGCCGTCCACGGCCTGCTGGAGTCTCCGGGTGTTGTGGTGGGGCGTGGGAATCGGTAGAAGCGCGTGGGCCAGCTTCAGCGCCATGTGTCGCTTCGAGTCGTACGTGTACTGTCTCTGTAGCACCGAGTTCACCTTTTCCACGGCCCGTTCAAACGCCTCTGGGGTGATCTGGCTGGCCATCTGCGGCGGCATGTCTGTTCTGAACTGCGGGTACTCGCTGCGACCGTCGCGGCCTATGTCGAACGTGCGGATCGGGCCCATGTCAAGGAATCAACAGCACTAGCTTAGCTAATCAACGGCTTAGCTAATCAAGAGCTTGGCTCTTGTGTTTTTCTATAGAGTGTAAATGTATAGAGGCATCTTGAAAAAAGGGCACTTTGTAAGTGTTCATTAATAGCTTTACGTAATGCAGGCCACGTTTGCTACGCAGTTCACGGATCTTCTCGAGATAGCCGGCGCTCCAGCGCCGGCTGAGTGCAAGAGAGTGTCCTTTTTGTTTGCTCCTCACAAACAGCCCTTTGTAGCGCAGCACGACGCGGAAGAAAGCACAGGGGAAGAAACCGCGCTGAAATTCACCGTCAAGTGTCTCAAACCGAAGATTACAGTTGCTCTGGAGATGTCGCTAGCCTCATCTGCGATGTTCCTGCTCGTGAGGAAGGCCGTCGTGCAGAAATTGCTTGAAGAGGGCTACGTGGTTGCGGAAAACGACCTCAAGCTTATGATCAAGACCAAGTCTATATCCGATTCTACGTCGGTCAGCGAACTACTGGAGCTGACCGGTAACTCTACAGACATTGCGTTGAATGCAATGATCAAGAGCTTCGCGAAGGCAGAGGAAAAACCAGCTCAGGATGACGTGCAGGACGTGACAATGCCGGACGCGGCCTCCGAGGCTCCCTCTCTCTCAGCAGACGCTTGGAACCAGATCCATCAGATCTTGCTGAGAGACCTGTCTGCTTCTACCGCCGCCGAGACTCTGGAGAAGTTCAAAGCAATTATATAGAAGTAGTTCTTTGTAGTAAACCATATACAGTACTAGTTAAAATAAGCTGAATTAATGACCTGGCATTGGCATACCTCTACCTCTACCGCCTTGGGGCTGCTGGTCTTCGTCTGTCTTGTTTTTGATCGTCTCGTCAACAGACAAGATCAAACAGGCCGCCTCAGTGGCACTCTGTAACGCGTTCACCTTGATTAAGCTAGGCTCCCAAATGAACTTCTTCAAGTTATCGCTGATGTCGTTAGAATCAAAATCAACACCCATCCAGATTTCTCCCCTAGAGTGGACATTCCTCAACTGGTTCAACAGTTCCACCGAATCTAAACCTGCGTTTTCACACAATTGTCTTGGTATAACCTCCATTGCTTTAGCAAACTGGGCAATGATCAATTGCTTCTTACCCTTGATCTGTCTGGAATGTAATCTTAAGTGTTTTGACAATTCCATCTCGATGGCACCGCCACCTGCAACAATCTGCTTATTTTTTAATGCTCTCTTGACAACCATGATGGCATCATGCAACGATCTGTCGATTTCATCGATAATCTTGATAGACCCACCTCTTAAAACTAATGTGCAGGTCTTAGCCTCTGGACAGCCTTTGAAAATGTTATACCTTTCGTTACCGATCTGACTTTCTTCGAATTCGTCACATGTACCTAGGTTGTTTTCTTGGATATTGCTGACTGATGTAAGAATGATACCACCAACCGCCTTGATTGTACGTGTTAAATCGTCTTCTGGAACTCTACCGGCACAGAAGATACCTCTGTCAGCAAAATATTGAGTGGCCAAATCACCAATTGGCAATTTGGACAAGACAACCTGAGCACCTGACGCAATTATGGAGTCTAACTTCTCAATGATGATATTATATTCAGCGTCAACAATCTTTTGGTAATCCTCCACCTTTTCGATTCTGACTTCGGCATTGTCTTTCTCAGCCTTCAACTCTAGTTCCAAGTTCAAACATAGGATTTTTGGGTTGTTAAAATTCTTTGGCTGCTGTTCAAAACCGGCATATGAGAATGTCTTCTTGAACGCAACACCGTTGATGAATAAACTTTCGTTCATACCACCACCGGACACCTTCTTGACACCAATCAACGATTCATCCAAATCATCTCTGTCCAAAGCTAAAACGGCCTTGACGACCAAATCAGAGAAGAAATCACCATTTTGCTTGATGATCTTGGAATTCATGGCTGTTAATGCACACTGTTTGAGCATATCCATTTCCTCGAGACCCTCCAAGTTTTCCAAGTTGATTTCGATTTCCTTTAATCTAGCCACGGCCAATAGACATGATTCTCTTAGAGCACTAATAATGACTCTGGAGGACATCCCCTCTTCGATGAAACTTTTGCAGTTCTTCAAGATCTCACAGGCCAGCAACGTAACACTTGTAGTACCGTCACCGATTTCGCAGTCCTGCGCTCTGGAGACGTCAACCAGCACCTTAGCAGCAGGATGAACAACATCTAGAGTCTTCAAGATAGTAGCACCATCGTTGGTGATTGTTGTTTGGCCGTTACCGCCAACTAGTAGAATATCAGATCCAAACGGACCCAAAGTCGGTTTTAGGACATCCTGGATGGCAACGCATGCGTTGATATTAGACACGATCTGGCCACGACCCTGGCTGGAATCGGTTCCCTCTTTCAAAACCACAATAGTAGGTGTTTGATTCATAATGGACCTATGTGTACCTGGAATCCAGCAAACTAGTAAAGAAGTTTGTAATGGCTAACTCTAGGTCCAAATTTCAATGAATGTTGAAAAATTTAAATTTTTCCATATATACACTTACATTTTATAAATCATGACAGATCCTTCTGTTGTACCCAAGATGGCTTTCTTAGGCAGAAGCTCAGCACAGCTGACTACAAAGCTTTCGGCTTCCTCTGGCACGTCACTGCCGCTCTCATGCACCGAAACACGCTGCTCGTCCAAAAAGAGCCCGTCGGACAACACAGAGACAACACTGTCGTTGTGGGTGCCAAATCCGCAGGAAACTACGTTGGATTCCAGGTTCAGTATCTTGTCAGTGGTGCCGTTACGCAAGTCCCAGACCCTGATCTGGCCGTTCACATCACCAGAAATCAACTTGCCAGAATGGTCGAGGTCCAAGTTCATGATAGGCGACTGGTGGCCTTGGAACTGTCGGATCACATCGCCAGATCTCAAATCCCACAACCGGATCAACCCGTCAGACGTCCCAGAGGCCAAGGCCGGCGAGAGGCACTTCAATGTAGTGATGAACGGAAGCTTGTTGCCCAAGACAGTGGTATACTCCAGCTGCGGATCGTCAATTGGACTTGGGACCGACATCATCATCGAGTGTGTGGAGTTCAACATGATTGAGTTGGCCCACAAGACGTCGATGGTTTGGATCAGTTTGCCAGACTGGATGTCCCATTGTCTGATGGTTTTGTCCTGGGACGCACTCACCAACTCGCCGGATTGGAAGGACAACGCAGTTATTTCATCGATGTGCGACTCGAAACTGTGAACCAACTTGGAGTCGTTGGTGGTCAAATCCCAAAGTTTAACTGTAGCATCGTTGGACCCTGTGGCCAACATTGTGTTGTCGAAGTCCATGCACTGGACAACCGAAAGATGGCCTTCCAAAAGACCTGTGCATTTGGGTTTGTTGGTCAAGTCCCAGACTCTCACGGTGTTGTCCAAACTTGCGGTGACGACCTTGTTTGAATTGCTTGCTATTGATGTGACTGGTGAATCGTGTGCTTGGAATATGGTCAATTTCTCATTACGGTGTTTTCTATGCTTGGTTTTCTCATTAGTAGTATCGTTATTCTTATTGTGGGGCTCATTATCGTGTTCGTGGTCAACGGTGGTGGATTCCGCAATTGCTTCAAAACTTTCGTCGTCCAAAGGATTTGGAGAATCTTCTAAGTGAGAGCTTAGGCTTTCAAACTCCTCGTCCGTGTCATCGTCGTCATTGATCACCTCAACCACTTCTAAACGTCTTTCGATTTCCACCAGCAACTCGTTCAACCCGTTCGTTTCCTTTTCACTTGATTTGATACTATCTGTTAGCTGTGATCTTAATATGTACAATTTGTCAATGTTCGAATCGATGACCTTGATCTCGTCTAGCGCCGTTCCTCTTTTGATAGACAGCAAATCCAGCGTGAAGTTCAACTGTCGCTGGTAAGCTTTCAACGCCTTGGTAGATTGGCTGTGATTGATCTTTTCAAGCGTGATACCTTCGTTGTATTCAATCAGATGCGTAGCGTTTGTGCCCTGTAGGACCTCTGGGACAGTCGCTGTGAATCCCTGAAAAAGAGAAAACGACACATCTGGATCGTCTGGTAAGTCGTGCAAGTCCTCTGCTGTTAATCGCGTGAAATCTTGCTCTATCAGTCCCAAAGAGGAATCCGCAGCACGGTGACTTTTCAGAAGCCGTTTTTGACCGTTTTTATCGTGCAGAAGAGGTTTCAGCTGACTAAGAACCACAGAGTCGGGATTTCCAGACGCCAACGCCGCTGCTGTCGTCGTCAAGACGTTCAGATCAGACATGTACTCTATTTCAGCAAATCAGAATGCGCTTCTTTCACATCAATAATTTACTAAATTTTTCAACAAGAGAATCCTCTGATTTTTGGCTCATGATAAACCGTCTTACTATCACATCTATCTTGATTTGCTATACACAGATTAGTCTCTGTAGATGATATCCACCTCATCTGTTCTGAATCTTTGGCTGCACACACTGTCTTCGATTGAGGTGGTTTTGCCACTGCGGTACATCAAAAGCCCGCTTTGGGCGATCATCACACCGTTATCTATGCAGAATCTTTCATCAGTGGCAAACACATATCCACCTCTGTCCTCGGCCATCAAACCCATCATTTCCTGCAAGCGCAAGTTGCACCCAACACCACCAACAATTAGCACGTCCTTGGAGTCAACGTGTGCCATCGCTCTTTCTGTGATCTCGACCAACATCGCAAACATGCATTCTTGCAACGAGTAGCATAGATCTTCGTTTGTGTATTTTCCTTGCTTAGCTAGGTTTTCGATAAATGCTAAGATACCTGACATGCTCAAGTCCATGCCTTTGACAGTGTACGGTAAGACGACTAATTCCTTCCCTTTTTTAGCCAGTTGTTCAATGTTGTAGCCAGGAGATGGCGAATTTGATATGTTTAACACACGAGCAAACCTGTCAAGGCAATTACCAACGGCAATATCCAAGGTCTCGCCGAAAATTCGGTATTTTTGCTCCGAATAAGCAATCACCTGTGTGTTACCACCGGAAACATATAGAACAACAGGGTTCTCCGCTCCTGTTATAGCGCGGCCCATTTCAATATGACCAATACAGTGGTTCACACCCACAAGTGGTACGTTCCACAATAAACTCAACGTTCTGGCCGCAATCACCACCGATTGTAATGGTGCACCCATTCCTGGTCCTTGGGTAAAACTTATACAATCCAAGTCTTCAGGCTTGATATTAGCTTCGTCTAATGCCTTTTGAACAATTCTCACCACCCAGTTTCTATGATGGCGCGAAACATCCCTCGGCAAGAAACCCTGTCCTGGTGGTGCATTGTATGTATCTCTAATATTTGATAAAATTTCAGGAATTGATGAGTCCTTAGGTTGCGAAATAACACCAATACCGATCTTGTTGGCAGAACCCTCCATACCTAAAGAAACATATCTGTCTTTAGCCTTACTTGGCATTAATGATATGTCAACAGCAGGCATTCTATATGCGTCTATTAATAAACTTAACTACTGTAATGTGTGAAGGGTCGAGTAAATAAGAAGAAAGAAAAAAGTTTCCGTTACGTAATCAAATTCAATCTAGATCGCTCAGCATTCGGAGATTCATTTAATCGCTAAGATTTTTGATTTTTAACTTTGGGATTGCAATAATTAAATTATAAAGAAGTTATAAACATACACTGAAATTGGCAACGCGTACTGAAATCTGGCGGGTGAGAAAAAGAAAGGGGAATGCCAGTATACAATCCAGGAATTTAAACTAACAAATGAAATAAATCTTCGAATTTAAATCCTTTGATAATTTCCTTGACATTTTGAGTCGATTCAGCAGAATCCTTGGCAATACTGTTAAGACTTGAAGATTCACCGAAAGTTTCGATGTCCACTTCGCCGGCTGGAGGAAGATCTTCAAATTCTTCAGTATCAAACATACCAAAGGCTCTGTCGTGTGGTCTGTCAAGAGCAGTAAATGGAACACCATTCTTTTGAGCAATGAACTTTTGAATGGATAATCTAATACCACAGGTTAAGAATCCGGTAATTAAACCAAAACCTGGTGCACATAAAAATGCACCAAATGGACCCCAATCGGCAGCATTATAAATACCATTGGACATGATCAATAACGAGCCACCACCACTAGCAGAGCCGTAGTAAATACATCCAAAAATGAACACAGACAGAATACCACCCAAACCACCGATGATAATATCCAAGCCTCTCAAGTAATAGAAATGTTTGGAAAGACCAAGGAACAAAATTGGAACAACAGATGCAGAAAGCAGATCAGCAATGAAATAGATTTGCAAAACATTGGCAGAAGCCTTGATAGCAACAACCAAGGATGGGATCATGATCAAAACAACCAAGATTCTAGAATATGCAATAGGGAACTTGTTTCTGAAGATATCGTTTGAAATGGAGGAAGTACAGGCAGATTGCAAAGAGTCAAAAGTACAAGTTGAAATGGACACACAGAAAATTAAAATGACCCCAATGATCCATTTATCCATCTTACCGATTAAGATAAAAAAAGCATTGTAGCCCATTTCATCCGAGAGAGTCAAATCACCGGTCCAGACAGCGAGGATACCTGGAAGACCAAACAAAGTGCAGACGATTGCAATGAAAATAGCTGCAATACCTGTACCGACTCTCAAATCTTTGTCTGTCTTAGCAGCAAAAGTTCTCAACCAAAATCCGGACATGAAACAATCATTGGTGATAATTGCAATATTTAAAATGTAAAACAATTGCCAACCAAGTCTGCTGGAGCCCATCAATTGATCATAAGTCTCATGCTTCAAATCCATGTTTATGTCAATCTGAGTGGCGTAACCAATGATACCAATGATCATTACGACAATGACAAAGATAGCTTGGAAAGTGTCAGTGATGAAAGAAACCTTGAAACCACCATAAGAGGTGTAGATAGTGGTAACAATAGCCTCAACAACAACTGCGGCTGTTGCATCCAAGCCGGTTAAGGCGTTGATAGCAGACCCAACCGCAGTCAATTCACCGACCATAAACAAGAACAAAGTCAAAACAGTGAAAGCACCCAAGTACAAGGCTGCTAGAGGACCGTATCTCTGGTAGCACCACTCAGTCAAGACAAACCCTTCAGGACATCTTCTTCTAATCAAGGGACCCATGAAAGAAAACATGTAAATTGGCACAGCACCTGCTAAAGTGTAAACCAACAAACCTTGGATACCAGCGACATTGGCGATTTCAGTGTAAGTAGTCAAAATACCACAACCCATAGCTAAAAAAAGTGTGTGTTAGTAAAACGTTGTTCAAACGATTGCTGAGCATGTCACGACAGACAGCTGCTATGGAAAAAAGCAAGGCCGCAGTAACAAGGACGGGCCTTAGTATTCCACGCAACTATTTGTCGCGACAATTCAATGTCCAAACAAATATCAGATAATCCTCACGCAAGTACTAACTTGATCGAGTTAAACGGTATTTCTCAGCCAGTTCTTCCGTTGAAGGGGAAGAGTGGGCACCCGTTTATCTTAATATTTCGCTTTTATGCAGGTAAAGTAGAGTAAAGTCAATTATCAGTTAGTAGTTCAGAGCATGGTGTACGTACCACTGGCGAAGAAGTTGAGCGCAAGCCTGATCCCTGTCTGGGACCCGTTGTAGGAAAGGAAGTCCTCGACCTTGTGGGTCTTTCTCTGCACGTACCAGGCAATACCGAGCCCGGAGGCAAGCATGGCCCCGTATGAGAGGTAGATGATGGCGTTAGACGCTTGAAACGACAAGTTGGCCATCTTGATAATTTAGCTATACAGAAAAAAGGATTGGGTAGAATGTCAAATTAACGGAAATCACTCTCCCTTTTATACTAAACGAGGCGATAGAAAATTTTTTTCGCTGGATGAATCATAGGGCTCAGCACCCGGAGTTACTAAATACGCCATACACATTACGAGACCCGCGATAAGGGCAATGGAAAATCTCAATCGCTATCAAGCACAATTAGGGCACTGTCGTCTGGGTCCTGGGGGCTGCTCGTCTGCAGCGGCGCAACAAACTTGTGCTTCGCTCTCTTGGCGCCCGTGAAACTGGCCTCAGGCGGAGGGGAAGACCCCGTTGCAAACCTATTGTAGGAGTCATCTCCGGGTTCTGACTCCGATTCAGATACAATAACGCCCGTTGGCTCAGCTTTCATATTCACTGCGGCATTTGCCTCAGACGGTGAGTCAGCCTCAGGTCCAGACAAGCTTGCGTCTAGTTCTGGCTCTGAGGTTGGGTTGTTGTCTTCGAGATCGGCCTCGGCTTCGTCGTCAGATTCAGGGTATTCCTCGTGTTTAATATCATCTCCGTTTCCAGCACGTGAATCTGCCTTCGCAGAGGCAGGCTTGATATCATTGGGAGTTTTGGTGCCCGAAACCGAAACCGGGCCGGTGTGAGACGAAGACTCATCCTGGTTTGCTGAGAACTCCTCTTCGTCGCTGTGCCTCGAGCGGTATTCTTCTAGGTTGATATCAGACTCCTTCTTGCCTTCTAGTTCCTCTGCTTGCTGGATGCACTGATTGGTGAACTCCAAAATCTTACTGAATGAGTTCGAGCATGTTTTATCGTCAAATACTTTGATTATCTGGCCCTGGAACAACTGGGGGCTGCATAATTCGTTCTTCAAGCCTACCAACTTGGAAAGCCCAATCTCTGGAGTCAACGTCAATTGTGACAACTGTAAGACTAGAGGTTTATAAAACTTCTTCTCATCTGGTTTAGATGGGTCGAACTGTCTCATCAATTTTAGTAGTTCAATTGCATAATCGAGATGGTGTGGGATTTTGGCTATGGATTCGTTGGGTAACGATATTATATTCCACGGACACGTCCATTCACTCAGCTTTTCGACAATCAATTTAACTGTAGTTGGCCTCTTACTAGCCCAAGGTTTGGTATTACATGAAGTAATGTCATCCCATGTTTTCAACAATCTTGTGATAACATCCCCTGCCACTCGAGTCATCAACTCTTGATGGGAAACACTGGAGAAGCAATAGGCCGGAATGCAATATTCCAAGCATTGTCTTAGCTTGTTGTTGTTAAGTATTCGTGAATCAAAGTATTTGAGAATAGTCATTTCGAATAACTGCTCATCGTCAATAGTGTTACCCAAAAACAATTTGTAGAGACCCTCCGCAACTACTGGCTGAACATCTGGATAATCTTCATTGTTTAATGTACGATAAAGAATTTTGGCAACGACACCGGCATCAATTTGAATCTCATCATCTTGTGTCCCTAAAACTATAGATGTTCCATGAGCAGCTAATAAGTCACACATGACCTTAATACCGCATTCAATCAATTGGGCGGAATCAGCCTTGAAAGCAAAAACAGCAGCAACTCTCATCACATTACATGCCACATTCTTATCGAGCAACCCACATAGTCCATGGCATTCCAAAGCTAATAGTCTAACCGGAATCTCAGTTCGTTTATTTAAACATTGTAAAATAAAACTGTTATGAAATGAAACGACAGAAACATGTTCCGATAATGGTCTAAATGTCAATCTCAACATGAACTTGGTAATATTGAGTAATAAAGTTAGTGATTGGGCATCTAATTGAACAACTTGATTGATTTCTTCTTGACGTGATTTGTCGGCTTCCAAAGCAGATTGTCGAGAAATATCCCCAATTGCAGAATGGTATTCATCAGAGTCTGAATCCTCTGAATCATTACCACTTTTGGTACCCTTTTCTTCATTGTCGCTACTATCATTCTCGTCTTCTTCATAATCAGCAGAAGTATGCCTTTTTCTCTTCTTTTCTTTCTTCCTTTCTATTCTTTCCTTTTCAGCCTTACTTGAAATGACATCATCGTATATGTTATCTTTAATATCATTAACGATTTCAATAACAACCTGGCAAAAGTCTCGTTCACTAATTGCCAACTTGCTCAAGCATTCCATCAATTTGTCTAATAATGGATCAGAAAATTCATGTTTATGCATATTGCAAAGTGTATCTCTCAAAATATTGTAGAGTTTGGATCTACCAAATTCATCGCTGTAATCATAATCAACTGCCATTCTTAATAATTGAGCAACGATAAAATCACAATCATCGGGATCAACTAATCCTAGTTCCTCACCGTTAATTATTTCATCGCCTGTGTGATTCTTGGTTGTTTGTTCAACTAATATTTTATTTTCTAATCGTTTATCAATGGCATTCTTAACAATGTCGGCAAACTTTGAAGCCATTGGGAAGTTGTTATCAATTAAATCCATTAAATTTTTTCCTTTACAATAATCGAAATATGCACATGTTAATAAGGAAGAGGAAACATCTAAATTATCGAAGAATGATTCATCGAAATGGTATTCTGTAACATGTTTACGATCGGCTTCAAAGATTGTAGTCAATACCAAATGTCCAATGTCATTATTCAAAATGGTATTGGTTTCATCTCTATCATCATCATTCTCCTCCTCTTCCTCTTCACCATCATCTTGACGCCCATATAATGCAGTAACGAATTTATCAATGTTATCATCACAATCTTTGATCCAATTTTTCATAATCCACTGGGTGCACGCGTCTCTGACTCCTTCGTCTCTGTCACGTAACCCCCATAACAGTAGTTTGACTCTATTTTTTCTACTAATTGATTTTATCGACTTATAGGCAGGGAGAACTTTATTGTACAAGGTCTTTCGAGTTAGTGGATCAACATCTCGTGCTCTCTCAATAATATCATTTTCAGTTACAGCATTTTTTTCTAAAACAACTAGACATTGTCTTCTTACTTCTGATCTTTCGTCATTTCTCATTATACTCCTGATTTTTCTGCCTGCATCTGATAACTGTAAGTAGTCTTCATTTTGAAAATTGGCGTAAACTTTGATGGCCCTAATTTTGACATCGGCGTTAATATCAAAAACCCTAATAGTTAACTTGCTGCCCAAAATTTCAAGGTATGAGTGTCCTTCTTCGTCGTCTTCGTCTTCTTCTTGCTCATACTTGAGAGGGCCACCCTCTGGAAGAGCAAAAATGATATAACCAAAAATGTGACAGGTCCTATACCTTACAGATGCGTTTCTTGAGTCAAAACCTTGTAAAAGGAAATTGAATAATGCATCTATGAATGTAGGATAAAATGATTTGAATTCGTCCTCTTTACTAATTTGGTCGATGAAAGGTGCAATGAAGCTGATAACTCTATTGGCAGGTAAATATCCTTTTTTACAAGGTAATATTAAGCCAATCATCTTGATGAACACTGTGCTAAATACATTTTCTAGTTCTAATTCAATCGCGCGTTTCAAGATAGATACTATTTTCAATTGGAGCCGCTTATGAGTGGCCACAGTTGCCTGTGATTCTTGAAAAACATCACGCACTTCTTTCACAAGTCCCTCAGCATCGTGAATGCCCAATGCATCCTTCTTACGAACCATGTAAGGGGGTTTTGTAAGATCTCAAAGATGTAAACAAAAGGTTACGCGTAAGAAAATACAGATCAAAATTTTGACATGAGAAGTCACGTGACTGTCAATAAGTAAATTGATAAGAAAGTCAATTACTTAAACAAGTTGTCTCTTTTGTGGAGACTCCGTAAATTTATGGCGATTTGTGTGTCCTGTGTTGTAAGTTTAACCGAAAGTCTAACTGTCCAGAGATATTTTTAGGGAGACTTATAACACAAACTGATTTCAGTGATTTGAGAAATAAATGAACAGAGATTTTTTATGTAAGATTGTAACTTCGACTAGGGAGTTAATATATTTGTACAAATAGTTTTTTCATGGTAGGTCGCGTCTCAAGTATATAAATTACCAGTGGACCTCTTACTGTCAACCTTTTGTCTATTCATCGTTATCTTGAGCTGGATTACTGTATTCACAGAACCGTATTCAAATAACGTTAATGAAAATATATATGTTTCTACTCAATTGCTAAAAACAGTTATTTGGTAAGAAAAGTCTCTTCAATATCCTTGTCATTATTGAATCCAGAGGGAAAGTACTTACCGAAAAAAGTGTGAAATGCCTAAAAAACTTTAAGAAATATCACTTAAAGGGAAAGAAATCATTTTATCAAGCAGTATGTGTGCGGTAGTTACCCCAATTAATAAACAATTTCTGGAACTCAAAAAGCTAGTAATAAGACTGTTTTTACTCAAATAAATGACAAACAACTGAGTCCTTGTCATAACTGCTGAGCTCTTTTTTATTTTGTATGATCCTGGATTTTGGAGCGTACTCTAGATAACAGGGACCTTTGGGTCGTTTCAAGCTTGGCCGCAATATAATGACAAAAACCACAATGTAACGGCAAATCCTTTTGGATTCTAAATGAAACCTGAGGGACTTCATCGATTTAATGCTGAGTGCAACCTGAACATTAACAAAAAAAAGATTCTCAAGTTTTTGTCTTGGTGCTTGAATCTCTTAAAGTGTAATTATGTCAAAATCGGATATTCATCCGAAATTGCAGGTATATCACAAGACTTTGCATCCAGCAAATGGGTCACATAAAGCTGTTATTGGTTCGTTTATTTTCAACTCCAAGGGACAGCAGCAGGTGGCTAGAGCTGTTGGTAGTAGGATAGAGCTATGGACCTTTTCCAAAGAATCTGCGTCCTTCAAAAGGGTCGTGAGTCAAGAAACCTTCAGTCATTTACAATCTATTGAAGTTTTGAAGTCATTGGAAGGGCCTCAAGACCATCTAGTAGTCCTTTCCGATTCCGGTAATATCACACTCGCTAGATTTGATGTAGATCAGATGAGATTTATACCCATTGCTAATGAACCGTTTGACAAATCCGGGGTCAGGAGAATGGGACCTAATGAATACCTAGCAGTTGATGGTAGAAACAGTGCAGTTTTTTTAGGTGCCATTGAGCAACATAAATTAATTTTTAAACTGGAAAGAGATGAATCCAGCATTGCATTATCATCACCATTGGAGTCAAACAGGCCTAATACAGTCACTTTTGCGATGATTGGTTTGGATAACGGCTATGAAAATCCATTATTTGCCGCATTGGAAGTTGATTACTCAATGCCTGAACTGAAAAAAGATAAGCTATTGAATTTCTATGAAATGGACTTTGGCCTTAATCATATTTTGAGAGTGGGCTCCCAAAAAGTAGCTTATGAAGCATCTCATTTGATTGCCGTTCCAGGTGGGGAGTTTGGTCCTTCGGGTGTTTTAGTTTGCTCTAAGGGAAAAATAGAGTATAGATCCAAAAATGAAAAGGATTCGGTGTCTATCAATTTGCCTCAGAGGAAAAACGGTCCAGTTGGTGAAATTGTTTGCAGTGTTGTTCATCAAATGAAAAAATCATTTTTTATCCTGGCTCAATCTCAGTTAGGTGACATGTATAGAATTACATTAGACTTTAGGGCCACCCAAGAAATGGATTCATATTCGATGATGTCAAGTGATAAAAAGGAAGTAAGCATTGTAAATAAAATTACCATAAGATATTTTGATACTATCCCATTGTGTGCCAACCTATTGATTTTCAAGTCAGGGTTCATATATGCTAATTCTGAAATGGGCGATCAATACATTTACCAGTTTGAAAAGTTAGGAGATGGACCAGGAGAAAGAGAGTGGACATCCAATGACCCAGAAGATAATCTTGGATTTGAAGTGAAGCCGTTTGATAACTTGAGTTTAGTTAATGTTGTAAATGCACTAAACCCTTTGTTGGGTGTTGAAATCGATGCCAACTCCTTGGACATTACGAAGGTACCTCAGATAATTACAGTTTCGGGGACAAAATCAAGATCTACGCTCAAACTTCTTTCAAATGAATTAAAATTGGAGCCCATTGTAAATCAAGATTTGCCGTCACAACCAAGAAATATCTGGACATGTAAAATAGATCCGAAATCAAAACTAGACGATTTCATAGTCATCACATTCGATACCTCAACAATTGCATTAAAAATTGGAGATGAGGTTGAAGAAGCTGAGTCGGAAGATACAGGTTTAGATGGTGGCATTTTTTCTATTGAGGTTGTCAATGTTGGAGACTCTATTGTTCAGGTCCATCAAATGGGGTTCAAACAGATATTCTTTGATGGGTCCAAAGTTTCAAAAACAATCAAATGGGATGTTCCTAGTGGGCTAACAGTATTAAAGTCAGCATCTACATGCAAGCAGCTTGTTTTATCATTGTCTAATGGTGAACTGGTTTATTTTGAAGCCAACTCAGATGGAAGTCAATCATTAAATGAATTTACCAAAAGGAAGAGTTATATGTTTCAAGTCACGTCTTTATCTTTTGGAGAAATACCCAAGGGTAATTTGCTGTCCCCATTTATAATAGTTGGTACCAAAGATCAAACACTTCAAGTTTTAAGTACCTCACCGCAAAAGGCTTTTGATGTCGTATCATCTATTGATACAGTTAATGTTGTTTCAGATATTAAAGTCACTAATGATTTTGCCAACTCTATTAATGGTGAGGGTGAGATGGTTTTCCATGATAGCTCTATAACTCATTTACACGTTGGATATCAGAATGGTGTTTATACCCGATATGAAATGAGCTCTATAGGCGAATTATTAAATCCGCAAAATAAATTTATTGGACCTGAGAAAATCCAGCTCAAAAAGTTTAATATTGACGGATTGAACTACGTTAGCATTCATAATATAAGAACTTGGGTCAGTTATCCAAATGAAAATTTAGTTTTAAGACCGTTGCCTAAGCCTGAGAAATTGATTGAAGACGAAGACGAAGACGAAGAAGAACCAAATGCTGAGCAAGTTTTTTCAAGTGGTTTCACTTCTATCTGCAATTTGAATTCCGAAGACATTGAATCTGGTGTGTTACTAATTCATGATAACAAACTTGTAATTTCTAGTAAACCAGAAATGAATAAGGCTGATAATGTGGAATCTATTCCATTAAGATACACTCCAAGAGATACATGTTTTAAAGATCAAAAGGGCTCAGGAGTAGTTTATGTCGCATGTTCTGACCAAGTGAAGAGTTTTTTCAAAAAGGATGTCATTGATGATGAATATACCTTCCCATTAGGAGGAGTCATTGGTGACGAAGCGCACGAAGAAGACGAAGATTCACTAGAAAGACAATTTGAGAAAAGCCAACAATATGGTTATGAACTCTCTAAAGAATGGAGCTCTTGTGTTCATACCGTCTCATTGCAGAATAATGATATCTTACAAACTATTGAGTTATTGAATAATGAGTCAGCACATAGAATCGAATTACTCCAATTGGCTCCTGACGGAGATGACCAACAACAGGATTATGTTTTTGTATCGACAATTGAAAACTTTCAAATCACACCGAGGAAATACACCAAATGCTACATCAGAGTTTACAAAGTCTTGCCAAATGGATCGTTAGAACATGTCTACAAACATCAAATGCCGCAACCGGTATTGGCCATGAAATGTTTTCAGGGAAAAGCGTTATTGGGCTGGCATAAGGAGCTAGGCCTATTTGAGCTTGGAAGAAAACAATTGATTAGAAAGTCAGGCTACAAATTTGAATATAATGTCAAGGAAATTGTTGGGCTAGAAACTGAAGGAAGTAGGGTTTTTGTGAATGATATTTCAGATTCGGTGAAAGTTTTGGTGTATGTTTCACAGGGAAATAAATTTATCGAATTTGCGGACGACTCATTACCCAGACATGTCACCAGATCTGTGATGCTGGATTATGATACTCTTGTGATCGGTGATAAATTTGGAACTATTTCTATCTTGCGAGTTCCTACAGATATCAGCGAGATTAGCGATCTTGATGTCGAGGGTGAACTTTTAGAGGCTAAACCACCCAAACTCAATGGTGC
Source organism: Saturnispora silvae (assembly GCA_030579555.1). Lineage (NCBI taxonomy): Eukaryota > Fungi > Ascomycota > Pichiomycetes > Pichiales > Pichiaceae > Saturnispora > Saturnispora silvae. Next base: position 262,979 of record JAKTRE010000009.1, on the reverse strand, counting down.
TCCTGAAAGGTTGGAAAACCTGATGAATTTCTATGTTGGAGATGTAATAACCGGAATGAAGTCCTGTAAGTTAGGGTTGAGTACCGAGCAAGTGGTGATCTACTCTGGGATGAACGGATCCATAGGCATGATCTCCCCGTTAAAAAGCTTGAGAGAGGTCAATTTTTTCAGTGATCTACAGAAAATGGTCTTAGCTCAACTCAACGACATCAAATGGAACTTAACAGAAAGAGAGCATCTTAAATACAGAGGTTACTATATACCCACGAATGCTTGCATTGACGGTGACATTGTGGATCTTTTTACAGAATTGCCACTGGCTGCGCAACAGAAGATTTCCAACGAGATGGAAAAGCCCATTGATGCCATTTCCAACAGAATTGCCGATTTTATTGGGCGTGTTGGTATCTGATCTACGCGCTGAGCAAATTTCAAAACAAGGTCTGAAGTAAATATAGTAGACTTCATATAGAGTGTAATAATATTAACACATAATGATTAATGCGATATTTCTGTCTCAGTGATGGGATTGTGGCCACTGCCAAACAGATTATAGAATGTGTTTATTTTGGTAATCACTACTAAAATAAACTTATTTTCTTGTTTCTTGTTGTCGTTGAGACTGCTATGAAAAACTTCCACATAGGTTGTTGACTTTTCTTAGTACAGGAAGATGTCACACAATAAATCCAGCGCACAAACAGCCAAAAATAAGGCGCGTCTTCAGGCACTTCTTTTGGACCCTCACAATAGGTTCTGCTCCGACTGTAAAGTTTCGCGCAATCCGCGTTGGGCCTCTTGGAATTTGGGAGTCTTTATCTGCATCCGTTGTTCAGGGATCCACAGATCTCTCGGAACACACATTTCGCGTGTGAAGAGTGTGGACTTGGACTCCTGGACCGATGAACAAACAGCGAACATGGAGTCCTGGGGTAATCAGAAGGCCAACGCTTACTGGGAAAGCAAATTGTTCGAAATGGACGCGAATAAGGGCCACCATACCGAGAGAGGTGACGGGTATGTCCCGATAGACGGGAAGGTTGACAGCTTTGTCAGAACCAAGTACTGTCTAGGTAAGTGGAAGAAGGACACAGACAGAGACGCATTTGCTAAGTCAGGGAAGCCAAGCTCCAACAACTCATCAGCCGAGTCTGTGTACACCACCTCTTCGCAACAACAGCAGCAAAACCAGAAGCAACATGTTAACCTCTTGGATGATATCTTGGGTAACTCAAGCAGAGTGGAAAAGTCGAGATTTCAGTCGAACACCCCGGTTGCCCAAGTCAATAAATCCAAAGTCAACCCAACTGTTGATCTGTTGAAACAAACCACTAATACCGCCGGCACTACCTCCAACAGCAGTAGTAACAGTAATAGCAGCTCGAATACTGCTATTTCCAATAGCAACTTCAATGCCAAGAGCGATTTGAAAAAGAACATTTTATCATTATATTCCACACCCACCAGTAGCAACTTCAACTTACAACAGCAGCAACCACAGCAGCAGAGACAATCATTTCCAATTGCTTCTACAATGATGCAAAGTTCTGTCAGCTCTACTGTGTCTGTGAATGGCTCTGCTAATTCTTCAACCAGCAACGTTTGGAGCACGAATACAAATGCCAATACAAGCAACAATAACGTTTCCAGAGGTTACATCAATGATGATCCATTCAAGAATGTTTGGCAATAAGTTAAGATACAATCATACCGCATACATAGTATAATTAATATATAAATAAACACTTTATAAGGATTGAATGTGCCATTTTTTAGATATGATTAATTAAGAAGTTGTTTCTAAGGGAGAAATAACAATAATATAAAGGCGAATTTATTTAAAATCAACTAGGTCCACACTTAAAATGGAGTGGTCAACTTAGAGTAAACGGTCTTATCCTTGTAGAAGTCAACAACTTGCTTACCCTTGTTGGCAACGTCTTCAGTGGTGAAACCAAACTTCTTGAATAACTTGTCGGCTGGGGCAGAAGCACCGAAGGTGTTAATACCATGAGAAGCGTGAGCGTACTTTTCCCAACCTAAGGTAGTCATAACTTCAACAGACAGAGCTGGAATACCATCTGGCAAGACTTGCTTCTTGTATTCCAATGGTTGTTCGTCGAAAGTCTTCCATTCTGGTAAGGAAACAACTCTGGTTGGAATACCTTCAGCATCCAAAGCCTTAGCAGCATCAATAGAAAGAGAAACTTCGGAACCAGTGGCAACCAAAATCAACTTAGCATCGGCAGCATCCTTGATGGTGTAACCACCCTTGGAGGCGTTTTCAATGGTAGAGTTTTCCAATTGTGGCAAGTTTTGTCTGGTAAGAGCAATGATAGATGGAGTGGAGATAGATTCAATGGACTTCTTGTAAGCAGCAGAAACTTCATTACCATCAGCAGGTCTCCAAACCATCAAGTTTGGAATAGCTCTGAAGTGAGCTAAGGTCTCAATAGGTTGATGGGTTGGACCATCTTCACCTAAACCGATAGAGTCATGGGTGGCAACCCAGAAGACTGGGTGACCAGAAAGAGCGGATAATCTAACGGCACCGGCAGCGTAAGAGACGAAGTTCAAGAAGGTACCACCGTAAACCTTGTAGTTGGCACCGTAAGCGGCAATACCGTTCATGATGGCACCCATGGCGTGTTCTCTGACACCAAATCTGATGTATCTACCGGAGTAGTCACCTAAGCCAGTGGAAGGAGGTTGGAAGTCAACAGCATCAGTCCATCTGGTCAAGTTAGAAGGAGTCAAATCGGCAGAACCACCAATCAATTCTGGGAGAGCTTGTTCCAGCTTACCGAGGACAATTTCACTGAGCTTTCTGGAAGCCAGAGCCTTGTCTTCTGGAGTGTAAACAGGCAACAATTCTTCCCACTTGGCTGGCAACTTGTATTGGACTCTTCTGGTCAATTCTTCAGCTAACTCAGGATATTCGTTGGTGTAAGCATCGAACAGAGTTTGCCATTCGTTGTTGGCCTTTTCACCGGCTTCTTGAACGGTCTTCCAGTAATCAGCGACGTCTTGTGGAACAACGAAAGATTCTTCTGGGTTGAAGCCCCACTTGGACTTCAATTGCTTGATGTCATCGGCCTTCAAAGGAGAACCGTGGACACCAGCGGTACCTTCGTTCAAGGAACCGAAACCAATAGTGGTGGTCATCTTGATACAGGTTGGCTTGTCCTTGGACAACTTAGCCTGGGCAATAGCGTTGGCCAGACCTTCCAAGTCGGTATCAGCGTGTTCAACGTGCAGAACTTCCCAACCGTAGGCTTCCAATCTCTTGGTGACGTCTTCGGTGAAGGCAACGTTGGTAGCACCGTCAATGGAGATCTTGTTGTCGTCGTAGAAGGCAATCAAGTTACCTAGCTGCAAGTGACCGGCCAAGGAGCAGGCTTCAGAGGCGACACCTTCCATCATACACCCGTCACCGAAGAAGGAGTAGGTGTAGTTGTTGGAGATCTCGTAGTTAGGTCTGTTGTACTTGGCGGCGATGTTGGCCTGGGCAATAGCCATACCGACGGCGTTGGAGATACCTTGACCCAAAGGACCGGTGGTAACGTCAATACCAACGGTTTCGCTTTCAGGGTGACCTGGAGTCTTGGAGTCGAGCTGTCTGAACTGCTTGAGGTCTTCAATGGAGAGTGGGTAGCCGGTGAGATGCAGCATAATGTAGATGAGAGCGACAGCGTGACCGTTGGACAGAACGAATCTGTCTCTGTTGAGCCAGCTTGGGTTCTTAGGATTGGTTCTCAACTGGGAGAAAAGAACATGAGCAGCTGGTGCCATACCCATTGGGGCACCTGGGTGACCAGAGTTAGCCTTAGCGACAGTGTCGGCTGCGAGCAAACGGATAGTGTTGATGGCCTTGGTAGAGATGTCGGTCATATTGTTCGTTAGCAAAGGAAAAAGAAAGTGTCACAGTGCAACTGAAAAAAAGTATCGGTCTTCAATCTTCCATCTCGGCCCGGCACTAAAGACAAAATTCAATGACTGAATATTTTTTACAGAAAAAAATGCTCAGCACCGGAGTAAGCAAATACAGAACGTCTGTCTGGCGAGGCCTGGAGGTCAATTAGAGTGTTCAAAACATTATGAGTGGGATGAGCCAAGACCAATACCCTATTTTGGCTTTTGAGCGGGTTTCTAGGCCTTCAGATGGCCGAGATCGCTTTTCAAAATAGGCTTAAACGGGTTGCAAAATTTTTTGAAAGAGCTTGGCGACATTTCACCAGCTGTTACACATTACGGCACTACTTTGTAGCTCCATACCTTCTTTTTCGCGGGAACTGCAACACAATTATAAATATAGGGTGCTGAGCATATTAATGTGGCGCATGTTTTTGGCAGTGGTGGCGCATTACAAATATTTGCGTAACTGACGCGTCCACCTAAAAAGGTTTAAGAAGGAGCCTTTTTGTAATCAAGAGACGCGTTTTCTGGTGCCTAAATGACCAAACAGGGCGAAAACCACCGCAACAGCAAGCGTCATCTTCTGCTGGAGTATGATGGCGAGTCGTTGGAGAAGCGCAGATGCGTCAGCTACGCCGCACAGGTTTCTAAGGAAGGGTTCAAAGTCCCGCTTAAGCCCTCAGCAGCTTCAGTTAACACGGCCAGCATCCACGATAAGCTAAATTCCAAGGAACCGCAAGTGGAGCCGAGCGAATTCGAAACAGAGTTGTTGACCATGGTCCAGGACCCTTCGATAAAACACACGGAAACACGTCAACAGTGGCAGAGACCCCCGGTGGATTTGTCAAACTATAGCGCCTCTAAGGAAGACATCGTGTTCCAGCAACTAGATGCAGAAGAAAGCAATCTGAGAATAGCAAACCAGGAGGAGTCGTGTGTCAGATTCTTTGGGGTCACCTCAGCAGGCCATTCCGTGCTTTGCAATGTCGTTGGGTTTAAGCACTATTTTTACGTGCCAGCTCCAAGGGGCTTTCCAACCGAATTCGACGATTTCACCCCCTATTTGAATACAATCTATCCGGGTCATGTGGACTCTGTGGAAATCAGCATGAAAGAATCCATTTGGGGATATACAGGTGGTAAGAAAATCCCGTTTTTGAAGATTACGCTGACAAATCCTAGATGGGCATCAAAGGTCAGAACAGGGTTTGAAAGAGGTGAAATCAACTATCAGAATTTATTTGATCCAAATGGTTGTACCACATTCGATAACCTACAATATCTTCTAAGATTAATGGTAGATAGGAAAATTACCGGTATGAGTTGGATTACTGCTCCTGCAGGCAAATATAAGTTGGTTGAGGCCAAAGATAAAATTTCCAACTGCCAATTAGAAATAGTATTGAATTATGACGATTTGATTTCACACAAACCTGAAGGCCAGTTTTTAGAGTCTGCCTCCTTGAGAATTCTGTCTTTCGATATTGAATGTGCAGGTAGGAAAGGTATCTTTCCAGAACCGGAACATGATCAAGTTATCCAAATAGCCAACGTCGTTTCTAAGATTGGGGATTCGGTACCGTTTATCAGAAATGTTTTCACAGTGAAATCATGCTCCCCAATTGTGGGATCTGAAATTTTTGCGTCCGAAACCGAAGAAGAAATGTTAATGGCATGGAGAGATTTTGTCGTTAAATCAGATCCAGATGTCATCATTGGGTATAATACAGCCAATTTTGATTTGCCTTACTTAATTAATAGATCGAAGGCATTAAAATTGGAGAAATTCCCATATTTTGGTAGATTAACGAACACCAAACAAGAAGTGAAGGATTCCATCTTTAGTTCAAGAGCTTACGGTACCAGAGAATCTAAGGTTATCAATATCGAGGGTAGAATGCAACTAGATTTATTACAATTCATTCAGCGAGAATTCAAACTAAGATCTTATACATTAAATGCAGTTTCTTCGCATTTCTTAGGCGAGCAAAAGGAAGATGTCCACCACTCCATTATTACCGATTTACAAAACGGTGATTCAGAAACAAGAAGAAGATTGGCAGTTTATTGTTTGAAAGATGCCTTTTTACCTTTGAGATTGATGGAAAAATTGATGTGTTTGGTCAACTATACCGAAATGGCTAGAGTTACAGGTGTTCCGTTTTCTTTTTTATTATCAAGAGGTCAACAGATTAAGGTTATTTCCCAATTGTTCAGAAAATGTCTTGATTTAGATATCGTTATTCCAAACATGAGAAGTGAAAACGTCAATGAAGAATATGAAGGTGCTACCGTTATCGAGCCTTCAAAGGGGTATTATGATGTGCCGATTACAACACTAGATTTTGCTTCTCTTTACCCATCTATTATGATGGCCCATAATTTATGTTACACCACTTTATTGAACAAAAGGACAATTGATACTTTACAGCTAGAAGAAGGTAAAGATTATGTTAAAACGCCCAATGGAGACTATTTTGCCAACGAGTCATTGCGTAAGGGTATCTTACCAACCATTTTGAGAGAATTGCTAGATGCAAGAAAGCAAGCAAAGCGAGACATGAAGAGTGAAACCGATCCTTTCAAGAAGCAAGTTTTGAACGGTAGACAATTGGCGTTAAAGATTTCAGCAAACTCGGTTTATGGGTTCACAGGTGCCACCATTGGTAAATTACCGTGTTTGGCGATTTCGTCCTCAGTTACTGCATTTGGTAGAGAGATGATTGAAGCAACCAAGAATGCAGTTCAAGAGAAATATTGTATCAAAAACGGGTATGAATATGATTCGAAGGTCATTTACGGTGACACTGATTCTGTTATGGTTAGATTTGGGCACCAAGATTTAGCCAAATGTATGGAGATTGGTCAGGAAGCGGCGGATTATGTTTCCACACTATTCAAGAATCCCATCAAGCTGGAATTTGAAAAGGTTTACTTCCCCTATTTGCTAATTAACAAAAAGAGATATGCAGGTTTGTATTGGACGAATCCAAACAAGTTTGACAAAATGGACACTAAGGGTATTGAGACCGTGAGAAGAGACAATTGCAGACTAGTGCAGAATGTGATCACCCGAGTGTTGGAGATGATTTTGGAGGATAGAGACACGGAGGGAGCTGTTGAATATGTCAAGCAAACGATCGCAGACCTTTTACAGAACAAGATCGACTTATCGCAGTTGGTTATTTCCAAGCAGTTGAGCAGATCTGATTACGCGAACAAACAGCCGCACGTGGAGTTGGCCGAGCGGATGAGGAAGAGAGACCCGGGATCTGCTCCGAACGTTGGTGACAGAGTTGCGTACGTGATCATCAAGACGGCGGGCGACAAGAACTACGAGAAGTCTGAGGATCCGTTGTATGTTTTAGAGAACTCGCTGCCGATCGACACCAAATACTACTTGGAGAACCAGTTGAGCGGGCCGCTCACGCGTATCTTCACGCCGATTCTCGGCGAGAAGCGGACCGCGGAGCTTTTGAATGGCGCGCACACGCGGACGGTCAAGGTGTCGAGCGCCAAGACCGGGCTGTTGATGAAGTTTGCCAAGAAGGCCAACACGTGCAAAAAATGCAAGACCGTTATCAAGGACTCCGAGACGTTGTGCGCCAACTGCATGTCGCAGAGCGGCGAGATATACTCCGAGGCCTTGGCCAAGATGTCGCGCATCGAGGAGGACTTCGGCAAGCTCTGGACGGAGTGCCAGCGCTGCCAGGGCTCGCTGCACCAGGAGGTGCTCTGCTCCAACAAGGACTGTCCGATCTTCTATCTCCGCAAGAAGACCCAGAAGGAGGCCGCGCAGCAGGCCCAGGTCCTGGCCCAGTGGGACAGCACCAACTGGTAGCCGCGTCTTGGCGTCTTGGCACCGTCCTCGATGATGTCATTTGCCGGAGCAGCTGGGCTGAGCAGTGCTGAGCACGGAACGGTTTTTGCAGCCGGTTATATAATTTTTTTTCTCTCTGTCATGGCAATATTATTAATGATATGGTGCTAGACAAAAGCAGAGACTTAACCCCGAGCTAAGTAAGAAGAGACAAAGCAATTTGTAGCAGACGTGTGGGCGGCCGGAATGGGCCCGGAGTTGGCGGAAGGGCGTGCAGAGGGCCGTTGGATGCATTGGAGCGCAAAAGCGGGCGCGCCGCTGCTGCGCGAACCGGTGCGGAGGAAAAACCCTCGGATCTTAGCCATGGCGCGTTATATAAAGCCTAGAGGATCCGCCCGTGGAATCTTAGGAGATAAGTTGTTTGGGCACAAAATGCACTACTTCAACGCGTACTCACTCGCAGCCACGGTGAAGACGCGACTGACCGCGGAAGCCGTGAAGGGCAACTGCTCACTGCACCGGCTCGTGTGCCAGGCCAATCTGCTCGACTCGCTCATCGACTCGCTCAACACAGACTCCAACAGCGTCACGTTCGAGAGTCTGGCCACGCCAGAGTACAGCGACAGCGAGAGCAGCGACAGCAGCGAAGGCGAGGAGGACGACGTCGAGGACGACGACGAGTACCGCTACGAGACCGAGGTCGTCCAGACATACCCGCTGTACCACGAGAACGTGTCGGAGGTGCTCTCGAGCGACGACGAGGACGCAGACGCGGACGACGACGGCTACGTGGAGATGCTCGGGCTCGAGAGAATGCATTCCAACAGCAGCAGCTTCCTGCTGGCCAGCGACGACTACTACTACCAATGTCACACTCTCTCGGACGACGAGATCGAGGACGAGGAGCTCCCCTCCATCTCCAACTGCTCGAGCCTCTCGTCGCTGGACGAGTGCGAGCTGGACGCCGCGTCTACCGTGGTGCACTCGCGTCCGCATGACGCGCCTGCCCCCAAAAGCGCTCCCAAGATGGGCCTGTTGCCCCTGTCCATGCGCCCGCTGGCGCTTGTCGACGCTCTCTGATACGATTCTCACGACCCACACGACCCTTATGACTGTTATGACCTTTACCTGTTATCATTGCTCTTTTATTAGCCCCTTTCCTGTCTGCTTTATAGATTCTAATGCCTATTCCCCTCGTATATCCCGTGCTGAGCACATCGCGTCCGCGCAAAACTTTTCTTCCCTGACTGAAATTTTTAACGCACGATAAATAATCTCGTACCTAGAGAAGTCGTATCTGAAGAAAAAAAAGGCTCAATAGTCAAACGATCAAGGTGATAAGCACTTGGCGTCCAGGGCCGCATTTTGGCCGTTTGTATAAACTCCTCGCAGGGATAATTGCGCTACACAGTAAATCTCCACCTGCACCACGTCAGCGTCACGTCGTCCGCAGAATGTGAGCCGACTCCAGCCGATGCGAGCCGATCCAGCCGGGCTTTTCGCCAAGCCCGTAATGCTAAAGCCTCTTCACTCTAAATGGACCCATTTTCCTTCCGGCCCAGCCGCGCTGATCTTGATCCGGCCGTCCAGAACCATCCGAGCACACAAAATGCCGCTCAGTTCGGTCTCCACGCTCACCAGCACCGCGCCGCTGGAATTGTAAATGCCCACGCTGCCCTGGTTTGTACCGATGCAGAGCAGGTCGCTGCCTCGTTTGTAGTCGCTGTCAATTCTCTCTAGGCACGAAACGCACGCAGAGCCCGCGATGCATTCGAAGGTGTTCTGCAGCATCCCGTTGACGCTCCAGATCTGCACACGATCGCTCCCATCCAACGTGGTGATAGTTGAGTATTCGTTCGAAACGTCAAAATCTCTAACGCGGTTTTCAACCCGGATTCTTCTGATCTCGTTCAGCTCGTCTTCCACTAACTTCCAGATAACCAACTCGCAGCGTCTGCTGTCCAGCGTAACTAGTAGATTCTCATACTTCATGTACCTCATTTTGGTCACGCTTTGCGACTGGCCACTTCTCAAACAAATCAACTCGTTCACAAAAACTCCGGGCTGAGCAGCTTTTTTGCTACTGGACAACTCCATGATCACCCTCTGATCATACAGTATAGAATCCCTCCTGATGTTGGTGACATTCTTGAAAATGTCATTGTTGAGTTCGTACAATTTCACTGTCCCGTTACTGAATCCAACGGTGAATCTACCGTTGGATATGATACCCGTGCATTCGATTTTATCGAATTGTTCAAACCGGTACTTGTCGTTGATAATAATACTGTGCTCACCTGGTTGAGTGACAATCTTCATATTCGAAAACTCGTCTTTAATCAAAATGGAAACCCCTCTAGGCAACAAAACCCATCTGCTGTTAAACTTGTCCCACGTAATTTCATCCACAACGTTAAAAGTGTTTTCATTGTAGTCCATCTGACATTTGAAAGTTTTCCCAAAATATTCTTCAATAGCCGGACTGAACACAGTCTTTTGCGGATGAGGCTTTTGGAAGATCTTTAATGGTGTTTGGCCAAAGTTGTGGATGATCGAAGTGATCACCGCTCTTTCATGATCATCTTCAACATTCTCCAAATTGACATTTCCAGAGTAGCTGTAATCGTGGAAGACGTTGGTAGCCTCAAATGCTTCCTTTCCTTGTTGTTTGAAACCAAAAATTAAATCTATCCACTCGTTCAAGTGCTCACTAACATAATCACTTTCCAAGGCTTCTCTCATTATGTAAATAAATCTCAAGGGGTCCCCATTGGACCAAGCAGGTAAGTGAACATCATCAACTTCCTGACCCTCTTGTGTTATACCTAACTTCAACCCATTGGAATTCTTCAAAAAATCACCCATGTAATAAAATTCAGGAATCAATTCCCTCACATCAGTTGATAAACTGGTAGCAGACTTCCAAACTTTCCCTAAATTATTGAATAATCTATCAGCACGATCAAATTTACCCCCTTGTAATTTCAAGTAGGATTCGGTAAAAGGATTCATACGAATCAAATATGAAGTTACAATCATCGCAGATGAATAATGCGTCCCATAATGAAATGGATTGGGCTCGCCCATTTCTTTACTGGCTTCGTATCTTTCTTTCAACAAAAGCTCCCTTTCTTCACTTTGTGCTCCCATGGGTTTACTTAAATCTCTGAAAATTTCTTCATTTGAGAGATCCAACTCTGCTGAATCATAATCTTTCAAAATGAATGGGAAAACAGGGTATTGTGTCAAATCGTTGAATGTTCTACCTGCAATGGTATTTATAAGCATGAGATAATAAAAATTAGATATTTCACCTTGTGTCCATCTTTTGGTTATTTCTGAAAACCCAACATCACCAATAGGCCCAGTCCATAAGTTTTCCATAATTTGTAAGCCCTTGAATGTTTCATTATTATTCACTGATTTCACCTTTTGGTTAGAAGCTATATGTAATGCCTCATTTAGGTTGATATCAACTTCATGGTTATTAATATTCACTTTAGAATTTAGTTTATTGAAAACTTTATTCCTCATCTTGGTATTTATCAAGGTTATTAATATAGAGCTACCATCCATGAAGAAGACTTCCATGGCAACATCTCTCAAGAGAAATTTTCTTTTAGAAACTGCAATTAATTTATTAAGTGACCATCTTTTAGCAGAGTGATTGTTCTTCAAGGTATTCACTTCATTTGCAGTTGCATTTGACATAGTTGTCTTTGTTTCGGTGACCTCATTCAAGATTTTAACAAACTGATCTCTCAGATCATTAGGTGCTTCGTTAATTGACACTATATTACCACCATTAGGGTTAACAAAATAATTTTCAACGAGATATAAGTTATTCATACCTAGGACCATAATAGACTCAATTGATTCCAACCCAAGTATTCTCACGACATTGAATATCTCCACTATAGTATCATGTACTATTAAATTTCTCAACAATCTTCTATTTTTATCGTCTTCAAGGTCATCCAATGAATCATCTGCTGAAGTAGAAGTAAATGTATGCTCTGATGCTGCTGAGCTAAAATCTATGGTATCAGACTGGGCTTTGTGCACCTTTACTTCCTTCTTGGGCGTTACTGGGGAGCCATCACAACTAGGTATTTTTCTTAAGATGTTCCGCTGTCTATATTTACCCTCGGTATTATCCAAAGAATAGACACATTCATCACGAGATTGAACTGAGTTGCTTAATCCTAAATGATAAAATTTCCCAAAATAATCTAAGTCGTCTTCATAATCTTGATAATAATCATTAATCTTTTTAATCTCGATATGATAGATTTTGTTGTTAAAAGATGCTATTTCATCATAAAGTGACAGGTTTAGTTGCAATTTAATATCCCCGCAATCTTTTTCTAATGTTTCCAGATCCATAGAAGTTATTGAAGCATTTACAGAGTGCTCAGATAAGTATTCCTTGAAACGCAAAATTGTCTTTTCATTGGTTTGCATTAATTGTAAAATCTGTTCATCACTTACATGAGCCATTTGACTTAAAATATCATTCAAGTTTTGTACTTCAGTTTCATCATCCAGGAGAATATTTTTATAGAATGACCCGTAGTCTTCTTGATCCATTAAAATAACTCTTAAACAATTGCTTATCAAGGAATGTAACGAATAGTTTAGATTCTTGTTCATTAGTTCAGTGCAAAGGTAACAGAAGAACAAAAATAACTCATCTTTTGTCAAATTATCTCTTATCATAATTGAATAAGACATGAAAATCTCCAAAAGCCTTTCAACAAATTCTGATTCATAGTCATAATTTTGGCCACCGAGAAATAAATGAACAAATTCAGTACAAAACTGATTAACCACTTTAGTCAACATTGAATTTTTTGCAAATACTTCGGATGATTTGTCTGCACATTTGGATAATACTAAACCAATTACTTGTAAATTTTTTAATTGTAAAATTACTGGCAAATTATCATGTTGATGTTTAATATAAGAATGAAATAATCTCAAAATAAAAACCTGAGAATTATTCCCAATCCAGTTAGAAATAGTGCTTTGGAAATTACTGAAATGATCCATGATTAATGGCAATACAATCCTGTTAAACTCCGATGGATATTTGTCATAGAATATATCGATAAATTCATAATCAACTTTGGAGGAAAATATCTTGGGTATAATGATCTGTTCTATCAATTGGGTATACTTTCTTAACAATTCACTGTTACCTAACCTTTGCAAGACAATTGAAATATCACATAACAATTTGACCCAATAACAATTTTTAGTAAATTCCTGACCAAACTCTATATTCTCATCATTGAGGTTGGTTAAAAAATCAATAAAGTCATCCAAAACAACTAACCGTTGAGCAAAGTCCTCGGTGTCCTTGTTGAGCATATTTAGCCCGCAAAATGTCATAACTATCATTAGAACATTAATCATTTCAGGATTGAACTTCTTGTTAGAACCGAAACTCAGCTTATGTTGATTAAAGAATATTGCTAATGGCTCATTAGAAGTCTTGATTATGCTGAAACTAGATGCGAAAAGTAAGTTTTTGATCTTATTATCATTCCAGCATTCAATCATTGAATCGGACAATATGTCATATCCTCCAGAGTTGGTATACCCTACAAGGTAGCTTGGTGTTTGAATAGCAATGAAATTAATGAATAGTTTCAACGCTAAAAACTTGATTGTAGCTGATTTCGTTTGAAGTAATCCTAAAACCCATTTCCAATGTAAGGATAAATAAATTTCGGAAACTAATTGGGAATCTTTATGTTTATTACTTATGATAGCAATTAAAACTTCCAAAATCATTTCAGCACCTCTTGTTGAGGTATGCTTTTGTTCCAAAGCATTTGTTTGCTCATACTTGACCATTGAAAATGTGATGTACCGTAGCAGCAGTTTTATAACTTTTGTCGAAGATTGGCAGCTAACCAGTATAAATACTACGGATTTGAGCTCATCGTAAGTACTTTCAATAGTTATCCTATTTCGATTTAATGACATTATCATTTGTTTAATAGCTTTTATTTCGTTAATTTTTCTTATGTTAAAAGATTGATATTTACTATCTTGACCAAACACCGTTAGTTGAAATAAAACAAATTTTAGGATAGCGTCACTGCCTTTGGTTGAAGAACACCAGATATCAAAGTCAATGATTAATGATTTATAAGCTGATCCATCCAAAATAATAGAGTCCATTGGACTCATTGAATTGTAGCCGACATATTCTAATATTAAGTCAAGTATATCTAATGATAATAATTCCCTTTTCGATTTCAAAATAATTTTCAAAATATCGTACCCAAAATTTTTGATGAATTCATTCATGATGGTGCCATCATTTTCCAAGATGAAGAATAGATTTTTGATAGAAGAATACAGCTTTTTTGTAGTACAACAATCTTCAATAAGTTTTAAAAGACCAAAACATCCGATAGTCGAATTGATACACGATATTAATTCTCTCTGCAAGTGGATGTCAAAATTTTGCCCAGAAATAAACCCATAATTCAAGGTGCTTTTTTCAGGGTGATAATATTGATATCTCGTACCACAACGTGCACTATCAAAATTGAGCATAGACATGCAACAAATAATTTCGTTTTTCTCTAAACATGCCAGATCCATTTTTCGTTTTTTTAGAATGTTATTGGTCATGACTGACAATTGGATCAGCTTTCTTGGTGGTAAAATATATGTGAAATTGAGATCTTGAAAGCTTCCAGAGTAGTTAGGCCCCATTAAATAAACAGCTGCGGGTAATATCTCAGAGACTTTATTGATTAATGATAAGTTTCCAAGTTCCAGCAATACGTCTGAATCTTCACTTGGACCAGCTACGGTTAATGATAACTTCAATGGAGTAGTGGACTTTTTGAGACTTTTCAGTGATGAAAAGAATCCAACCTTTCCTGCCTCGGAACTGTTTTTAAAGATGTCTGAGATTGCTTTACATTGTAATGAGCTACCATTGATAAATAAATTGCACTTAGAATTAAAATATGTTATTGTTATATGATACAACACATTCAACTCTAAATTGAAGCAGTCAAAGACAGTCCTCTGGGAATCAGCAACCAACGTCAATTTTGAGCCCTCTATTTCTAACGAGACACTTTTCTTGTCACTCACAAGCAATGTTATAATTTCGTATGATGCTGGACTCGAGGCAATTCTAGTGGAATTTGGCTTGAATCTCAGCCATGTTGACAATGTAAAACCTTTAGCACGATTTTCTAGAGTCAGACCATCAAGTTCCAGCGTTTGGGAATGGTCCATTACTATGGAGCTAGACATAACGTTTTCGTGAATGAGTATTCGTGACATTAAATCATCAAATTTTGTCAACAGGGCCAAATCTCCATAATCCAGCTTACAGTATGGAGCCAACTGAATAATCAGCTCAGATACTACAACCAAATTACTGGATTTATCCCAATGATGAATCAATATCTGCAAGAACCTTGGAGAGCTGAGCAATTCACTTTTATTTTTGATAGATGCATCTATAAGAGCGAAGATCAAATTGAACAAGAAGTTGGCAAAGCACGTCATATTCTCATCTTCCAAGCTCAATTCCAAAAGTTTCTCTGTAATTTCACACAATGTTTTGTAATCTGTTTGGACCTTGGTCAACTCCGGAACACGTCTGTAGGTCGCTAGCCAATCGTTGATATAGTCATTATCGTACTGGAAATGACGCCAGTTGATTAAAAAGCTCCGAATTTGAGCTTGATCTCCATCCTGAGCCAGCAGATGGTCCTGAAGGTAGTCAATGGCATCGTCCATGACGCTCAGAGACATATTTTTAAACTATCTATTTATCGATAAGGATATTAAAGATTTTCAAGGATCGAAGCCTTTTTTTAACAAGAAGGGATTTTGCATTGGATTTTAGAATTAAATATATTAAGGTTGATTTTTGATTCACAATGAGCTCGCCGCTGGATGAAACAGCCAGGCTGCCGGAGTTGAGCCCTTTAAACATAGAAGAACCCGGAATAGATGCGCTATCTGCGTCCAGTCGCGAAAATACAGCCTCTGACGCGGCAGAAACAGTGGAACAACTGCAACCGACCTGTTCTCCTAAAGAAATACTAAATTGGCGTAGAGAAACGTTTAAGATCATGTACGAAGAGTTTCAAGAAAGTCTATCTCACGGCTTGGAAGCCTATTACATTTCCTATGAGTGGCTCTCGGTGTTTTTGGCGGCGGAAATCGAGGACGACGTTGAAGATGCCGATAGTCTAATTGGCCCGGTGACTACCGTGCTAGACGAATCTTGTATAAAGGATGGGAAGAATTTTGTTTCCAAGGATATCTTTGATACACTGTGTGAATGGTATGGATTAAAACAGCGCCATCTCGTGATTAAACGCGAATTTATCAAGAATCCTAAGTCAGAACGTTTTGAAATCGAATTGAATCCATTGAGGGTTTTGCCACATGTTATCGGATTGTCAGCTGCTCAAAGCGCTCGAATTTCCAGGCTGAGAGTTGACGAGTTTGTCATCTCGCGGTATGATACAGTTGCTACTTTAATGTCCAGCATAGGCGAAGCTTTCCAAATTGACACAAAAATAACAGCTTGCAGGTTATGGATGTTTGAATATAAATCGTACCACGTTCCCATCATATTTTCAGCTTCCAATCTTCAAAACATTGAATCTAGAAAGAAGGTCAATCTATTAAAGGCATCAACTAAAAAGGTCAAGGACAGACGCCTAAAGTCTGGTCACTTCTTATTAGAACTTGTTCAGGAAGACCAAACTTTCCCTTTGGATACGAGCAATGAAATAGCATATGGCACTGGCATCTTAGGATTGAACAATTTAGGTAATACCTGTTACATGAATTCCGCTGTGCAATGTCTTACTCATGTTCCCGAAATGACAGATTATTTCATGTACAATTATTTCAAAAAGGAAATCAATAGTGGCAATCCATTAGGTTACAACGGTAAAGTGGCTACAGCATTTGGTGATTTGATCACCAATTTATTTGACAAAAGATATGCCCAAGGTCACAGCTCTTTTGCTCCAAGGGATTTCAAACATACCATTGGTAATGCTAATTCAACTTTCAGTGACTATTCTCAACAAGACTCACAAGAGTTAGTTGCTTTTTTATTGGATGCCATTCATGAAGATCTAAACAGAGTATTGAAAAAGCCTTACGTTGAAAAGCCTGAATTGCCAAGTGGTAAACATAATGAGAAAGAAGCTATTAAAGACTTAGCTAAAAAGTGTTTGGATGCCCATAAATTAAGAAATGATTCAATGATCAATGATCTATTTATGGCCATGTACAAATCTACTTTAGTTTGCCCTGATTGTGATCATGTTTCCATTACATTTGACCCTTACAATCAATTAACTTTACCATTACCTATTGTCAAAAAGTGGACTCACAAAATTAATATTTTACCACAGGAGGGTAAACCAATGAAGTTGGAATGTGAGCTACCACAAACATCCACATATCTTGATTTGAAAAGGTACATTTGCAAATATACCAACATTGATATTAAGAATTTATTTGGGATGGAAGTTCATCAAAATTGCTTTTTCAAAAATTTTGAAGATCCAAAATCTGATTCAAAGTACTTACCATTAAACTCAATGATCCATAAAAATGACGATATCTGGTTTTATGAAGTTATTCACAATGACGAGAATGATATTATTATTCCAATATTTAATTCTGTCAGGGGTGAGGGCAATTATAAATCATCAAAATTGTTCACTATACCATTTTTCATAAATTTGGAGAGGGAAGAAAGATCTGATTTCGGGTTAATTCTAAAAAAGATCTTAAAAAAAGTCAGTCAACTAACAACTGCGCCAATAATCAAAGAATTAGCTTCAATCGAAAAAAACCAGTATACTAAGGACGATTTTAAATATATTGAAGATTTCATGAGGTTGAATAACGTTTCTTACCCGCAAAGCGATTTACAAGAATTTATCTCTACGTCGTCACCAACATTAAGGTCTGACTATTTGTTTGATTTAAAGATGATCGATGAATCTAACACTTCTGTATCAATGGGTTACAACAGCCACAGGTATCAATATGGTCCTATGAATAACCAAAATTCACAAGAAGAATCCAAAATCTGGGTTCCAATTAGGAATACAGGAATAACTTCTTCCGGCAACGAATCTTTGATAAAGCATTTAAATTTGATTTCAAAAGCCTTTTACTTTTATACTGAAGATAATGCATTGTTGATGTTGGAAAAAGAAAGAAAAATAAAAGAGCAAACCAACTCTAATAGGATGGGAGACAGTATTACCGCTGCATCTGAGATTGTTTCAAAAGACAAATCGTCCTCCAACGAATCTTTAGTTACTGTAGACACTGAATACTTTGATGCTAAATCCGAAAATGGGGAATTAACACCACTGAAATCTAGTGATGAAGACGAAGATATGGAAGATCCCAAACAAGAAAAAAGAGACAGTGATGAACTTGATGAACTATACGATGACGGAGAAGAGGATACTGCAATCTGCAGCTTAACTGGACCAATTGGAGATAACGAAGAACAGAGCAGTAGTAGTGATGTCGAGATGTCCAGTGATAAAACAGGAAAGGATGAATCTAGAAAGTATCATTTTACCTTGGAGAAAAACAATGGGTTAGTTCTTGAATGGAATGCAGATTCGATGAATAATACATTTTGTTTGATGGCTGATGATGAATTTTATTGTGGAAAAAGTAATATTGCTAATGACATGTTAGAAATCAGGAACGAAGATCTTGAAAGAGAAAGAGAGGAAGCTATGTTGAAAAACAACAAGCACATCTCTTTGTATGACTGTCTCGATATGTTTTCTCATAATGAAGTATTAGGTCCAAATGATCTATGGAGGTGTCCTTCTTGTAAAGATGAAAAGCAGGCAAGTAAAAAAATTGAATTGTGGTCAACGCCAGACATTTTGATTATTCATTTGAAGAGATTTGAAAGCTCACGAAGTCTAAGTGGTAAAATTGATGTCACTGTTGACTTCCCAATTGAAGGCTTGAAATTGAATGATCAAATTGCTGAAGAAAATGACAATTTTGACAAAGAATTAGTGTATGATCTATTCGCAGTTGATAACCATTATGGTGGTCTTGGAGGTGGTCATTATACGGCCTACGTGAAAAACTTTATCGATTCACAATGGTATTATTTCAATGACTCAAGTGTCAGTAAAGTTTCTGATCCTAGAGATTCCATTACGGGGAGTGCATATCTTTTGTTTTACCGGAGACGCGATCCTAACGGTCATTTGGGTGGCCCTAATTCGAAACAAATGTATGACGAGATCGAGTCTAAAAGAAAAGAAGTTAGAAACAAGCAGCAAAATCTTGAGCAAGAAAGCCAACTGACTGACTCAAGTGTTGATATTGATGTGGAAGAAAAAGTAGAAGAGGAAGACGAACAAGAACGAAGTGAACCAGAAGAAAAGATCGAAAGTGATCATAAGATAGCGAACTTTGCTGATTCTGCTGTCGACACTGATACTCTGAAGTCCACTGATACCATCAGCATTTGTGGAAGTGATGACGGCCAAAAGAGAAGAAAGGTTGAGCTTTTGTCACCTCTCAATGCTCCAAGTTCAAGGGATTTCGTTTCTGATATTGACATCGATGAGATCTAAAGTGCTCATAACAGCTTTATCTTTGCTAGTATTATTCTTGTTATGGTTGGATGTGTGTATGATTTTTAATTCTAATGGTGCATGTAAATGAGATAATGATTGATCTGCTGAGCATATAACTTAAACAAACTAAAAGAACTTATGGGACGAACCTTTTGTTTATTCCGGTTGAGTATTTAGAAAAAGTTAATTCTCTTGTACCGATTTTGGGAATGCATGCAACATTCATTGCTTGCGGTATGAAAAGTACTTAAATGCTTTCTGCTTAGGTTTTAACCATTTTTTATAGTGAAAAAAAAATTTTAAAGGTTTATTTCTCTTTTTTCATAGTGAAACACTTATACCTAAATAATGTCAGAAGAGGATCATATAGTCACAATACAGCCACACAATTTTCCGCCATCGGAACTTTCTATCATTGCACCTGATTTGGCTATACAGAAATACTTAGAAGCAGGCTACAGGCCGTCATTGCGTAAATTCCAAGAATTCAAACCAATAAGTATAACCGATGGCGAGTTATCACGTTACGATGTGGAAGATGGTGAACCTAATTCTAATAGTAAGGTTTTAGGTTCTTCCATTGTGAAATCTAACAACATAGTTGTTCACACATACATTTCCGCACAATTAATTGAAGATTCCTTTGAGGCTATTAATGATTACAGAACCAAGTTGGACTCCGATCTTATCACATCTAACGGCGACGAGGAAAATGACATTGAGGGTGCCTTGAATTACAAAAACGGTGTCGTTTACCCTGTTGTCCAAATAGGCGGCCTGATGGGCCCACCTAGCTCACTGGAAATTGACTTGGGCGAGCAATTATACAATGCTATTCTGACCTCTGGAGTTATACCAAGATCCTCGCTAAAAGTGCCAATTGGTCTCAAAATCACCGAGGATGAAGGGAACACTGAGATTGTCCAGAGAGGCAAGGATGCAGTGAGCGATGAGTTGCTTGCTGGTCTGACTGACAAATCGTTCAGCTATGTCTTGACGGCCAGAATCATTGTTGGCCACCAGGAGAAGCAGACCACTCCGTTGTACGATATATGTCATGTTGGGCTTCTGAAGGCCTTGCGAAACACCAAGTTGCCCCACGTGTACCTCACAGAGAGAGAGGCACTGATGCGCCGGAAGGGCGGCAAGGCGGTGAGTGACCAGGCCATTGAGGGTTACGATCTAGTTTGCGATAACAAAGCGGCTTCTGAGTTGGTCGTGGACGAGAGCAGGCTATCGTGCAGCAGCACCTTCGGTGTGCTGGACGTCGACATGCGCGGAGCAGAACACGACGACGACGATGTCGACATGGACGCTGAAGCCCACTCGCACCCTAAGGCCAGCGCTCTTTTGGCAGACCTAGAGGGTGACATTGAATCCAGCATTGCGAAGAGAATCCAGGTGACAACGAACTCCGAGGGCAAGATTTACGGTCTGCGGGTGCAGAAGGCTGGCGGCGAGTTTTCCAATGCCATTACCAAGCAGCTTATTGAGCAGGCCATTGATATGGCTCAAAATCGTTCCCGAATCCTGGTTAAGGAATTGTAAAGAGATATGCTGAGCCAAAAAAAACAGTGCATATTGCTTAGCAGACCGAATTCAAAAGAACTATCAATGAGACGCAACACCCCAGTTCAGAGCTGGCTACTGTGCAGCTATGGGATTGAAACAAATTTGTGGGATTGAGCTAAAGCTGTGGAACTGAGGCTGGTTTGTGCTGTTTTTTGTTATATTTTGTATATGTTAGATAAACCCCTTAATAGTCATAGAAAAATAAAAATACCCCTGGTGCGAAAGGTAAATAAATAAACGCATGAACTTGTTTATTACACACGCGTTTCAACAAACAGCAACTCCCAGTTTCTAGCATGGCGAAGACGACCTGCGAGGGTGACGTCTACATCCATAACCTTGCGCTGTTCATCCGCAGCCACGAGCAGCAGCTGGCCAACGCTCTCGTCGCCTACCGACGCCAGACGGGTCGCAAAAGCGCAGCAGCGAACAAGGACGACTCGCTCGACGAGGCCCTGGCCAAGCCGGTACGGCTCTCCCTCTCGCTCCACCATCTTTACTACATATTGGGGCGGCTGGCGGAACACGGTGTTGACGTGGGCCCGCTGGACATCCGCTTGGACAGCATAGACGATACGAACAATTACGTCTCGTTTCTCACGGAGTTCAGTCACTCGAAGAGGATGCAGGGCGCAGCCGACACGCAATCAATACACTCGATGTCCAGTGTGAAATCGGTCATGTCGAGTGTCAGCGCCTTGTGGAGCACCTTCTCCACAGCCGGCCATGCAGCTGGTTCTGCTCTGGCTAAGGCCGAAACTGTCAGCATCGAATTGACCTATCTCAACAGTGCGTTCACGAAACTCCCTTGTTTGCGTTTGGCCAACGAGCCTAACGCCAAACTGATCGAGGGACACGAAGAATACCCATTTGAAACCGCTACGCCCGTCAAAGTTTTCAAGAACATAGCTATTTTGGAGGTCAGTGATCTAGACCCAAAGGAAATATTCGGCTGGGATTATCTCAGTGAGAGGTTGAGAAATTTGACTATCAAAAAGAGTTCCTTTGTTGATCCCTACGATGTTCTGGTTGAATTGGTTAAGTCAGACATGGCAACCAATACAACACTGAAAAACAAAACTTCCAACAGTCCTAACGCCAATAGCAAGCTTCCCAGCACTGTCGCT
Source organism: Saturnispora silvae (assembly GCA_030579555.1). Lineage (NCBI taxonomy): Eukaryota > Fungi > Ascomycota > Pichiomycetes > Pichiales > Pichiaceae > Saturnispora > Saturnispora silvae. The sequence continues at coordinate 240,897 of JAKTRE010000009.1, read as the reverse complement.
AATAACAATAGCAACCTTGCAGGCAGCCACCATTTTGCAGCACTTGATACCAATAACAAGCATCCATCAGCATATAATAGCCATTCGTCGTCATCAGCTCAACTAGATGAGCATCCGTCACAACAGCAACATATTAAGAAATCACCATCCATGCATCATTATTCATTACACAGCAATAATAATAACAATAGCAACACTAATAACAACATCGTTGGTAACAACTACAACAGCAACCCTATCACAACTGCCAATAACCACACTTTGAATAACCCATCATACTATAACCAATATCACCATTACCAATACACGCAACAGTATCACCACCATCACCCTCACAATTATCACCATAGTCACCACCTTTCACATGGTAGTACCGTGAATGGCTATTTTGGGTACAGATCTGGTAAAAACGAATTTTCGTCGTCTCCATCAACTAATACAATTAATAGCATTAATAACAACGGCTCCACCGGTGGAGGAGGAGCCGGGGAGATTTTCACAAGAAGATATAAATATCAACATATACCAACGGTATCATCGTCTTCAACGCTAACATCAACTACAACGAACACGTCACAGACATCAGCTACAACATCACCGCCTAGCATAAACAAGCCAAATAGGAGATCAAGAGGCAACTCGTATGGGAATGATGATCATCCATATACTCACTATCATTTACTTAATGGACCTACTGGCGGAAGTGATACTGGTGCGTTGAGTGGTAGCTACAGTATGGCTAATCTGAACGGTGTGTTATCCCAATCACTGGGGAATAATAATAATAACAACAACAATGTAAATACCAATACCAATACCAATTCTAGTGCCAACATCAATCTAAATACCAATGTCAGTGGCGCAAACACTGGTAATGAAAGAGTTGTGTCTGACTCCCAGTCACCAGTGGACGATAATTTACCTTTAGCAGCTTCATGGCTTCTTTTGAAAAAATTAAGTATGATTGATTGCAAGATTGAACGAATCGGAGAGTTGACATTTGATTCAATGAAAAACTTGAAATCCTTAGACATGTCTCATAATTTATTACTTGATATACCTATTGCCGCATTGAATAAGTTGACCAACTTGAAACGACTTGATTTGTCATTTAACCAAATAACAAATGTCAAAGGAATTGACTTATTCAAGTTGACAGACTTGATTTTGAAAAACAACTCCATCATTGAGATTGATGATTTGAGTAAGTTACCAAACTTGTCGATACTAGACTTGAGAAATAATTCGATCACAGACGTCAAAAACTTGAAGTCGGTCTTCACCATTCATAAAGATAAGGTATTAATTAAGAATCTACTGATCATGGGTAACCCAATTGGAAATAACAGAGGTAACAGAATTAACATTTTTGATTATTTCAATGGGGTCCAGTTTGACAATCATGTCAAGATAGACTCTTCGAGACCTGGGATGATCGAATCTAGGATGTTACTAGACGAAAGGGGCGCCCAAATGAAGTTCAAGAACTTCATTGATGAATCTATCATTTCCAAGATGGCACAAAGTGTGTCGCATATGAACTTGTCCAATTATATCAACAAGGGGGGCGCACGAGGCTCTACTCCGACTACCAACACCACCAAGTTGAGTTTCACGCCGTTGAAAGAAGTTGCTGAGCCTACTACGGAATCTCCATCTACAATAAAACAGCAGCAACCTCAGCAGCAGCGTGCTGGCAGTGTCACTCCTGTAATAATGGACAATGTGTCTACGTCGTCGCCGGTGTCTACATCTACATTGCGGCAACATCAGATACCCCCTAACATAATGATCCCGCCGCTGGGCCCCTCGATAGAGGATTCGCGCGTGATGATTTCGAGACGCACATCGCAGGAGACCAACCATACGATCAACAGCGCGGCCAACGGCAGTGGAGGCTTGGGCACTCCGTTCATCAGATCGCTGGTGCCGTCTGCGGCGCTGCCGGTGATCACACCTGCCACAACCACCGTTGGCGGAGGGCTGGAGATCCAGCGCATGAAAGGCAGCTCACTGGCCAGCACCAAGAGTGCCAGAAGCGTGCACAGTTTACTGAAAGAGGGCAACTCCAACCGGGTCGAGGAGGCCGAGGAGGAAGGCGCAGCGTTGTTAGACAACAGTGTTACCAGCGGACTGAAGATCCGCGTTACATAGAGCTGTGTGGCTGTTGCAGGTCCTTGCGGCTACATTTACAGGTTATAATGTCACGTATATAAATTTCGAATCTAACTCTAGAATTAGATCTTGTCCTATGTGAAATGCTGAGCACTCGGGGCTGATGACCATTCGGGGGCCTCCCAGGGCGGCAGCAGGAGAGCGAACACAGTGTGCTGATAAATGATACTTCGTGTATGTAAGCAGATAGGTAGTAAAAAAGAAACACGTGGTCATCACCTCTCGACATTGAACAAGCTGCGGGGAGCAATCCCGGCGACTGAAACGTTGGTATCGATCGAGGGTCTCCTGCGCCAGTCACGTGACGAGCTAGCAATTGTCATCACGGACGCGTTGTCTGGGACGTTGAGGGCTCCAGTGGCAGCCGCAGCAGCCGCTGCGGCTGCTGTGGTCGCTGCTGCGGCGCCCGAGGCCGTCGCGTCGGCCCGCGGCCCCGATTGGAGCGAGTACACAGAGGCGGACCCAGGCATTGAGACGAGGTCGAGCGACGTGCCCACGGTGGAGCGCGCAGCGCTCTCCAGCGAGTCCACGTCGAGGTCCGAGTCGCTCGCATACGCCTCTGCGTCCGAGAAGAGCGCCCGTGTGGACGCGTTGTCGTCCCCCAGACCCGACCTGTTTCTGCTCAACTCGAGTCTACGCGCAAGCGCCAGCGCCGACACCGGCGCTGGCACCTGCAGCTGCTGTTGCGCTGGCTGCAAGTGCGGTTGTGGAAGCTGGTCGGCCATACTCAGCGGATCCGGCTAGCGATAAAGAGCAAGCCAGTCACAGAACTTTTTCTGTCCCTTACAGCTCTTATCAATTTAACTCGCCAAAACAGAACATGACCGTGGACGCGCGTAAGGTGATTCTCGTCGTGGCCTCTGTGCTCTGTCCGCCGCTAGCGATCTTCCTTGTGGACGGCTGCTCGGTGCAGCTGCTGATCGGGTGTCTGCTTGCGCTCGCGGGCCACATCCCGGGCATGCTCTTTGCGCTCTACGTGGTGCACCGCCACTTCAACCCTCCCGAGGGCTATCTCGATCTAGAACAGCAGCCGCGCATTACCGTGCAGGACGACGACGAGCAGACGCTCGGCCAGCCGTTCGCAGAGGGCTCCAGCGACGGTCAGTCGGCGGCCGCGGCCGACGACGCGACCGCTCCGCCTCCGCCAGCCTACGAAACCGTCCTAGGCGACCACAAGATCCAGTACTAGTGTTGTTGTCGGCCTTTCGAGTCGTTGTGGGTATGTCAATTATGAGATCACGTGATCAAATCATCTGTTTGCTGGGCTTAGGCGTAGGCGAAGGAGCCAGGGCGTGGGCGCGGGCAAGGGGGAGACCGTTTACGAGGGAGTGCAAGTAGGGTGTTGATCAAGGCCAATGCTAGTTCTTTACTGTCTGTTTACTCCTTGTGTGTATCTTTTGAATTGTTATAAATGTTACGTGATAGCATCGACAGATCGGTTCTGGCTCTTCTGTCTGTGTACCCTCTGATTTATTTTGACAGTCACGCGACCATGTCTTAGCTTAGCTAGAATAGGGTTCTTGGCTGGAGTGCAAGATATGCGAGGGGTGTACAAACCCGGTGCTAATGTCTCCTTCTGAGTATCTCCTAAACTTTAATGAAAGTCACTTGAGCACATCTATGATCTTTATTTGCTTTGCTAAATTGGCTTTCATGGTGGAGCGCAAAGTATAAAAGGGATGTACTAACCCAGCGCTAATGCTATTTCTCTTCTCTAGGTTTCCCCAGGTGATCACTTGTAGATTGTAATTGAAATCACGTGACCACATCTATGATTTTTCTTTGCATATCTAGCTTGGCTCTTTTGGCTCTCTTTTTTTGGGTGGAGTGCGAGCGTGGGCTCGCAGGCAAGGGCTTCATTGTGCTAACTTTTCATACTTTTCTATTATCTTTTCTTCTTGGTTTTGCCCGATTCCAGTTGCTATCAGGCTAGATTTGCTTGTTGGACCAACTAAATGTTTACACCATAGTGCTAAGCACTGGATCTTAAAGGAATTTTTTTTATCTTTTTTTTTTCAGATTTATACCTTTTTATCATTTAAACGTAGGTTGGTATGAAGATCAAGACCATCTCGCGTTCGTCAGACACCTATGTTCCGGTGAGAAACACGCAGGAACTTGCCTTACCTCGTAATTTGGACCCGGAACTGCATCCGTTTGAGCGTGCGAGAGAGTATACCAGAGCACTCCAGGCCACGAAATTGGAGAGGGTCTTTGCCAAACCCTTCGTCGGACAGCTCGGGGACGGTCATCGTGACGGTGTGTATGCTATTGCCAAGAACTTCCGAGAATTGACTAAATTGGCCTCCGGTGACGGTGACGGGTTCATCAAGTATTGGGACACAACCTCTCGTGAGGAGAGGTACAGCTTCAAGGCTCATTACGGTATGGTCACCGGCTTGGCTGTGACACCGCACAACAAGATGCTTTCGTGTGGTATGGACAAAACCATCAAGTTGTGGGACGTCAGTGCCCAGTCGGATTATGCTCAGGACTACAATCTCAATTCCAGCCCAGACGATGTCAGTAAGCGCGGGTTGGTGAAAACGTATGTTCAGGACTTTGCACTCTCTTCTATGGACCATCACTATGACCAGGACATGTTCGTCACAGGTGGTGCCAAAATTAATCTCTGGGACGTCAACCGTAATAGGCCCTTGAGTGACCTCTCTTGGGGCGCTGACAACATCACAACAGTTCAATTCAACAAGACAGAAACTTCCATTTTGGCCTCAGCAGGCTCAGACAACTCCTTGATCCTCTATGACATCAGAACCAACTCCCCAACTCAGAAGATCAAAACCTCCATGAGATCCAACGCCATTTCCTGGAACCCAATGGAAGCGTACGTTTTTGCCACTGCAAACGAAGATCAAAACGGGTATCTATGGGATATGAGAAGAATGGATTCTCCAACTAACATCTACAAAGATCACGTTTCCGCAGTCATGGACATTGATTTCTCGCCAACAGGTAAGGAGTTGGTCACTGCCTCGTACGATAGAACTATCCGTATCTGGAAATCCAACCATGGCCATTCAAGAGACGTTTACCACACTAAGCGTATGCAGAGGGTCTTCTTAACGAAATTCTCAATGGATTCCAAATATATCTTCTCAGGTTCCGATGATGGTAACGTTAGAATTTGGCGTTCTGTTGCTAACGAACGTTCCGGACCTAAGTCAAGTAGAATGAGATCCAAGGAAGAATACGATGCCAAGTTGAAACAGAGATACAAGGATATGCCTGAAATCAGAAGAATTGCTAGACACAGACATTTGCCTGGTGCCATTAAACAAGATAGAGACATCAAGAGAATCGAATTGGCTAGTTTGAAAAGGAAAGACGAGAATAGAAGAAAGCATGGTGAAGAATCCGAAAGACTCACCGAAAGAGCCAAGCATGTTGTGGGCAGGGTTCATAAGAACTAACCATACCACTCCACTTCTTTTCAGTTTCCTTTTTTGCAGCACACAACAAATTGACATTATATAATAGTAATAGAATTTTAATAACAACCACTTAGCGGTTAAGACATGCTAGCTGTAAGGCCAAAGAGAGTGTTCTCAGTTAGCAATGAAGATAATTGATTACTTTATTGTGCTGAGCAGGTAGAGAGCCACATTAATAATGGAATGAGTCTTGATTTGGAATTCTTGATCGGGAATTTAAACACCTTCTTCTTTTATCATTAATGCAAATCAAAATAGCCATTGATGTATGTCCATAGCCTATTACAATCTCAAATTCAATAATGATACTAACTCTGACTCAAGCGAGGGGGAACCTTTACCGATTGTATCGCAACTAATGGATCAGAAGATCACATTGTTAAGTTATTATCAGTTGATCCAATGAACTACCCTGATTCGAATTTGGAAGCCATTAGAAGATGTTTAGAACATTTCACCAAAGAGCCACATCCTAGAGGTGAACCTTTGGACACATCTCTAATTGAATCATTACGTTTAGGTACAACTGTAGCAACAAATGCGCTTTTAGAGCGTAAAGGTACAGATTGTGCTTTAATTACCACTAAGGGTTTCAAAGATGTCTTGGCGATTGGAAATCAATCGAGACCTGACATTTTTGACTTGTCCATCACTAGGCCTGACAAGTTATACAAAACAGTTGTTGAAATTGATGAAAGAGTTACCTTAGAAGATTATGTAGAGGATCCGTTACAGGTCTATACTGATCCAACGGGTAAAGATGATTTGTATAAGGGTATTTCCGGTGAGACTGTTAGAGTAATTAAAAGGCCAGATTCAGAAGAAATACGGTCAGCTCTTACATTGATACACGCAAGTGGAATTAAATCGATAGCCATCTGTTTCATTCATTCATACACTTATCCGGAACATGAGCTTTTAGTTGCAGACTTAGCCAAAGAGGTGGGATTTGAGCATGTTTATCTCTCTTGTCAATCTGGCTCTATGATCAAATATGTCAATAGGTCTAACTCTTGTGTTGTTAATGCATATTTGACTCCTGAGATTCAAAACTATCTTTCAAATTTCCAAAGTGGGTTGAAGCACGGTCTCAAAACAATGAAGAATTTGCAAGGAGTCCAGTGTGAATTTATGCAAAGTGATGGTGGTTTGGTTTCTGCAACTTCATTTTCAGGTCTTAGAGCAATTCTTTCTGGACCAGCTGGTGGGGTTGTAGGATATTCTAAGACATGCTATGACCCATCCAACTCCATCCCTTTGATCGGGTTTGATATGGGAGGTACTTCTACTGATGTCTCAAGATTTGATGGTTCTTTTTCACATGTTTTTGAAACAACAACAGCTGGTATCACAATTCAATCACCTCAATTGGATATCAATACAGTGGCTGCAGGTGGTGGATCTATTCTCCATTTCACCAATGGCTTGATGAAAGTGGGTCCTCAAAGTGCCTCTTCACACCCTGGTCCTGCTTGTTATCGTAAAGGTGGTCCTTTAACTGTGACAGATGCCAATTTATTATTAGGCAGATTAGTTATTGATTTTTTCCCTTGTATTTTTGGTCCTAATGAAAATGAACCCTTAGATTTGCAAGCTACTATTACCAAATTTCAAGAATTAACAGACGAAATCAATACCCAAACAGGTAATTATAAATCAATTTGGGAAATTGCACATGGGTTTTTACAAATTGCATGTGAAAATATGGCTAGACCTATTCGTCAGTTAACGGAAGCTAAAGGACATGTTACCTCTAAACATAGACTAGTTTCTTTTGGTGGGGCAGGTGGTCAGTGCGCTATTCATGTAGCAGAATTGCTAGGTATTGAACAGATTCTCATTCCTAAATATTCATCTATTTTGTCTGCTTATGGTATGGCTTTAGCTGACGTAGTTGAGGAGGTTCAAGAACCATGTATGGTGACATTTGATTCTAGTGACACTGCTATATTAGACGAAAGATTGACTAAACTTCAGAATGATGCCATTGAAAAACTTAACAAACAAGGATTCACAATGGATGATATTTCAATTGAACATTTTCTTAATATGAGATTTCAGGGCACCGAATCCGGTATTATGGTTCCTAGCATTGTAGGCGAAACATTTTTAGAAACATTTTATGGTATGCATAAAAAAGAATTTGGTTTCTTATTTGAAAACAAAGATGTTTTAGTTGATGACGTTCGTGTTAGGGCTTCTGGTAAGTCTCATGACCAGACTATTGATTTATCAACTGTTGATTCCCAATTGGATGACTTAGATGGAAAATTGGTTTACCCAAGTGACGATGTTCCTAAATTGACAAAAGATGCACATTTTGTTGTGAATAAATCTTTGAATCTATTAGCAACCTCAATTTACAAGTTTGATGATTTAGCTATTGGTACCAAAATAGACGGTCCATGCATTATAGCAGATGGAACTCAAACAAACGTTATTCCTCCTAATTATCAGGCGGTTGTTCTAAAAACTCATTTGTTTGTTTCTAAGATTCATGAAGCACAAGAGGTGAAAAAATCGGCTCAGACTGGTGAGGTGATCATTGAGCCTGTTCTTTTGTCTATTTTTGGGCACAGATTCATGGACATTGCAGAGCAAATGGGTAATTCTTTACAAAAAACATCTGTTTCTGTTAACGTCAAGGAGCGTTTAGATTTTTCATGCGCTCTGTTTGACTTGAATGGTAATCTTGTTGCCAATGCCCCGCATTTACCTGTTCATTTGGGATCAATGTCTTCTTGTGTTTCTAAACAGGCTAACTTATGGAAAGGAAAATTGAAACCAGGGGATGTACTAATTACCAACCATCCAATGGCAGGTGGGACACATTTGCCTGATATTACAGTGATTACTCCATCTTTTGATTCTCATGGTAAACTTATTTTTTATGTGGCTTCCAGAGCTCATCATGCTGATATTGGCGGTCTGTTACCAGGTTCAATGCCACCAAATTCAACGGAATTATGGCAAGAAGGAGCATCTATTTTTTCAGAATTCTTAGTTAAAGACGGTGTTTTTCAAGAAGAAATGATTGTTGAAAAGCTATTCAAAGAACCCAGCCAATATCCAGATTGCTCAGGTACAAGAAGATTAAGTGACAATTTGTCAGATTTGAAAGCACAAATCGCTGCAAACCAACGTGGTATTGACCTTATTGATCAATTGGTTCAGGAATTTGGTTTGAAAGTCATTAATGCTTATATGAAGGCGATTCAAGATAACGCTGCCAATACTGTTACCAAAATGATCAATAACTTATTATCTAAATATGATAACAAAATGTTACAGTGTATTGATTATATGGATGATGGGTCTCAAATTCAATTAAAAGTTTACCCTGATGATAGAGGCAAAGTTATCTTTGACTTTGATGGCACTTCTATGCAAACCTATAATAATTTCAACGCCCCAACCTCTATCACATATTCAGCCATTATCTACTGTTTGAGATGTATGGTCGATGAAGACATTCCTTTAAATCAAGGTTGCTTAAGACCTATTGACGTTAAAATTCCAACATCTAGTTTGCTCTCACCTGATGATGGATGTGCGGTTGTAGGTGGTAATGTTTGTACCTCTCAAAGAATTACAGATGTCATTTTAAAAACTTTCAACGTCATGGCTGATTCTCAAGGTTGTTGCAACAATTTCACTTTTGGTACTGATGGTTATACGGATTCTGATGGTAAGTATGTTCCAGGTTTTGGCTATTATGAAACTATTGCTGGTGGCCATGGAGCCGGGCCTACTTGGTCTGGTCAATCTGGAGTTCACACCAATATGACCAATACCAGAATTACTGATGTTGAGGTTTTTGAAAGAAGATACCCTGTCATCGTTAGGGAATTTGGATTTAGAGCGGGATCTGGTGGTCAAGGTAAGTTTTCCGGTGGTGATGGTGTTATTAGAGATGTGCAATTTAGGAAAGATGTTACAGCTAGTGTTTTATCTGAAAGAAGAGTTATTGCTCCCCATGGTATGCATGAAGGTAAAGACGGTAAAAGAGGTGTTAACTTATGGATTAGAAACGTCAACGGAGAAGAAAGAAGTATCAACATTGGTGGCAGATCTAGCGTTAAGGTCAAGACAGGTGAAAGAATTATCATTATGACACCTGGTGGTGGTGGTTGGGGTAACTATAACGATGAGCAAAATGATACTGAACCAGATTCTGGAACATCAAAAAAACATCATTTAACTACCGCTGGTGGTTCATTGAACAATAGAAAACGTATACAACTAGAGAACTAAAGTTTGTTTTTATTAATCTATCTATTTATTTATATATACATGCATTTATACTCATTTGAAAAGTTGTAAAACACTATCGAATTTCACGTGCATTTCATCCCATTCGCCCTCATCGGTGCTCAAAACAGTCAAGGCACCACCAGCACCACATCTAAATATTTGTGTTTGGTCATCATTCAATAGATCATCTTCGTAACTGAAGATGGATCTAATAATCACACTCCAATCAGCGACATCGTTAACAGAATAGTACCCACAAACACCAGAGTATAGCCCTCTCCTTTTGTTGTGTTCCAAATCATGTAACAATTCCACTGATCTCTTTTTAGGAGCACCAGTCATGGACCCAGGAGGTAAACAATGAGATAACACGTCAATACCCTTGAAGGTACCTTGAAACTGACCTTGAATGACAGAGACTAATTGGTAAAGGGTGTGGTATTCTTCCACAGACATTAGTTTGTCAACGGTAACATTATCCAATAAAGTGAAAAGATCATGTCTAATCAAATCGACAATCATCAAGTTTTCACCCATTTCTTTAGGGATCTTCAATCTACGCTCGGCTTCGGCAAAATCAATTTCTGGTGCCTTCTTTAAAGTACCTTTGATTGGTCTCATTTGACATGATTTTTCATCCCAGGAAATGAATCTTTCAGGGGAGGTTGAAAGTAAGTTGGATGAACCAAAATCTAAGAATGCAGAATATGGTGAGGGGTTCTTCTTAACTAGTGATTTGTACAATTGCCAAGATGAAACTCCCTTAGGAAACTTCAATGTTGTCGGACAAGTCAAACAAAGTTCATAAGAATCTCCAGATTTGAGATATTCTTGTGATTTGTGAAAGGCCTTAAAATATGCGTCCTTGTTTGGAGTAGTAGCTTTAATTTGGGAAATATCAAGATCAGAAGATTGATTAGCTTCTACCTTGGATAAAGTATCGATTGTTTCTTTAATAAACAGGGAGTCGCTTGGCTTAATAGAAACAACAAATGCATCATGATTGGTGTTTAATGCAATAAAACGCTCAATGAAACACAACTTAGTGTCATCTATAGGGGAATTGGTCATTTTCTCCAATTTCTCTAGTTGGATAAATTGACCTTCTTCATATGACATATAACCAATCAAGCCACCAGCAAAAGGACAAGCAGCTAAGGTTGAATCAGAGATTTCCGGCTTGTAGTATCTTTCGGACATGTACTGTGCAATGAATTGAAAAATATTGTCACTTTGTTCCGTCTTCTTAGAAGACTCATCTCCCCATTTAGAAACTGTGATTTCAGAATTCTTTTCTGTAGAATGGGTTAGAACATCTGACTCGCCCTTAATCGGCAATCCGATAATTGACCATTCACCAGGAGTAAATGCAGAATTCAAGAGGAGGGTGTCTTGGTTTGATTTGTGAAATTCATCACAGATGTCCAAAATGGTAATTTCAGAGCTGACGTGAATTTCTTCAAACTGGTATTCGTACGAGCCCTGTTGGTACTGCTTGATGAAAGGTTCATTTTTCAAGATGTGTTTGTCTTTGATCAACTCGGCCACGGACGACTCCTTGACGCCCACAGTGCACATTGACCAGAAGTTTTTGACGAGCTGTTCCCCCCAGGTTGAGCAGATAGACTCCGGATGATATTGGACACCAAAATGGGGATTTGCGACGTGTCTGGCCGCCATCAGCACTTTCTCGCTGGTTGTCTCGTCCACGTGATAAGCGAGCGGTTTGATTTGTGAGTCGCCCTCGGAATCCTTGATGTATATCGAATGGTACCTAACTGACTCAAAACTGTCTGGAAACCCTTTGAACAGGTCCGCGTGGTCGACAATGCCAATTGAGTGGATCTGGCCGTGGATCGGTTCCGCCAAATAGCCCATTTGCCCGCCGTAGTGGAGACACAGCGTCTGGAACCCCAAACAGATGCCCAAGATTGGCTTCTGCGGGAAGTGCTCGTACACATACGATATCACACCAATGTCCTTCTTGTTGTTTGGCGACCCAGGACCAGGCCCGACGATGACAGCGTCCACCTGGCTGATCAGATGGGTCAAGTCTCTCTCGTCTGCAGGCAACGTGTACGAGTCGTTGTGGATCGTCAGCACCTGCGCACCGGTGGCTGTCTGCACGAGATGCTTCAGGTTGTTAGTAAACGAGTCATACGAGTCGATCAGGAGAATGGACATCGAGCAGACACGCGAAACTTAATTACACTCACCTTCTAGCCCTTTGCCGCTGTGGTATATTTTTTTCTCTCGTGCTGATGGCTTCTGTGTGGGAAATTTCAGGGTCCTCTCTAAACGGTAAACTGCTACCGAGAAAGTCGAAACGGCGTGTTCTGGCACCGGAAAAAACAGCAGCAAACATCTGCTGCTAGACCGGCTAAGCTGGCAATAACATGTCTTTTTCTGTGCGTTTTGGGCCTGTTTTGGCCCTGTTTTGGCGGGTTTTAGACATTGAAAACACAATTCTGGGTTTCAGATACCGGTAAAAGGCGGTTCTGTCCTCTAATACAAACCGGTCGGTCTGAAAACAACAGTAGTTGTTTGATGGGATGAGTGTGGCAGTTTCCGAGAACAATAATTTGAGGTCAAAATGCTGAGCACTGCCACTCTCTTATCAGCCAGCCTTTTTAGTATGCGATTGTGACTTGTGACGGCTACCTGTTTATCCAATGAGTCTGTTTTGTATCCCGTTTCGAGGCCGAGCGGTTGACGACGACGAAGAGACGCCTTTGCTTCAGGATTCTGCCGTGCTTGGGCCGGCGCAAACGCCTGCCAAGCCCGCCACCACTTGGAAATATCCCCTCAAAGGTAATACTATAGACATGGAATCTATAGCTACAGACACAGAGTTCGAGGAGTTTGTCAAACATTATCAGAAAAGCCGGTCGAAATACACACTTGTGAACATAATGCTGGACAAGTTGGACAACACCGTGGTGGTTCCGTTCCTCAACGACGCCGATTGGGTCGCCGAGTGCCATGTCGTCAACTTGGGCCAGATATGGACAAACGAGGACTTCCGAACGTTCATTCTCTGCGAGGGGTACAGGTTCATATCCAAAGTGACGAAGTTCACCTTGGAGATGAGAAGCGACTTGTCTAATATCACCCTGATGTTGTTGAAGGAAATCATCGAAATCTGTCCTAATCTGAAAGAGTTGGTCATCATCCCCTTGCAGACGTCCACGGCCGCTGACTTCTACACCTGCGACACCTTCATCAAAACCCTAAGTGCAGACTACACTTTTGAGGTGTTTAAATTGGAAAAGCTAACGATCGGCTCCTTTTACCACTCCTCAAGTGTATACAAGGTTGCCATCATCAAACTGTTCAAAATATTTTTGTGTACTCAGTTACGGGCCATCGAGATCATCAATATCGACCTTCAGCTCAATCAGCTCTCTCAATTGCTGGCTTGTTGCACAGGTGTGAACTGTCTACAGTTGTTCAATACCAATATCAAGTTCTCCAGCTTGTTTGACACCCTTTGCAAAGATTACGAATTAACACAAAGACAACTACGCGTGTTAGAATTCCACAAACAGACTCGAGACAATGGCTACACGGATTTGGATTATTCCCAGGTGTCAATTCTATCTAACATAGAACATTTTCATATATCAGGCAATTCGAATAAACTAATTGAAGACGTTTTACCTCTTCTATCAAGCAAAGCCCGTTCTTTAAAGTTTGATTATCTATACGATCCCGCAACTACCGATTGGGTTTCCATGCTATCAAAATTCACCTCACTTACAAGCTTGTGCATCAATATGAAATTCATCAAATACATGGTCTCAACGCCAGAAGCTTTGGCTTTGGCTATTCGAAATATGACTATTTGCGATGGCATCAATGAACTTGGCTTGATAGGCAACTTTGATGATTATAAGTTTGCCAAATCGTTGGTTATGATCACTCAAACAGCTCAATTGAACCAATTGATTGTAAGCAAAAACGTCCAGAAGAAAATACTGGATGCCTTGAAAGATAATAATGCTATTCAAAAATATAAAACTGTGGACAACACACTGAAAAGAAATGGGCCGCCAATTGGGTATGAATGTTGGTATAAGTAATGACTGAGTGGAAAATTACGCGGTGGGCTGTTGTTAATTTAAGAAAACTTGTAATAATAAATAAATAATCAGTCAAACAACTGGTCATTTATCTTGGATATTATTAGTTTATTCAAATCATCTCTCGCCAATTTATTCAGCGAGTTTAGTGCCACTTTCAAGTTACTTGAATCTTCATCCAATATCTCACCGGACATCATAACAGCTTCTTGATTGAGATCTTTCATTTCCGTACTTGTACCTTCTGCAAAAGAAGAAGCGGTAACTAGTGTGTTGTATTCTTGGTTTTGATGGCCTTTTTTAGCTATAGTGCCAGAGGGTAGTCTTTGATCCTTTTGATCAAATAAATCAGATTTATTTTTGAATTTCTTTAGAACCATTTCTAAAGCACCTAAATCAACTTTTGAATCGGTACTAGTCTTGTCCGACTGGTCCTTACGAATCGCACCGATTTTTTGTAACATATTAATATCCTTATCATTAGCGAATACATCAACGTTTAAAGCATAATAGTCTTTACCATAGTACCCCATGCTAAGTTTTTCTACTTCTTCATTATCTTCTGTGGGTTTATAATCATCGTAGTACGTTCTAAAGGCACCAATATCCACAATACCGTCTTTCAAGCAATTGATAGGATCGATAACTAATGCAACATAAGGATCTTCGAACCCTTGCTGTAATTTCTGGGTTTGGACATCAATGCCAGAAAGCCAACAGCCAAATCCAGGATGCGAGTGGTACCAGCCTATGATGTTTTGCTCTTTACCGACTCCCTTTTGAATTGATGTTAGATACTGAAGCATAAATTCGTAAGAATCATTCTGTGGATTGACACGTGACTCTGTCCCCACCACGGGCAATGCATAGCAGTCCAATATATATATGTCATGATCAAGATAATATCCGGTTAGCATACCCATTATTTCTATGGATCCCCCTGATATCGCATGTGAAATCATCTTGATCAAAGCCACTACGGAAATGTGGGTTGTTTGAAAGTAATGCGGTTGCGTTTTCCAGGCTCGCGTGTTACCTGCACTGTCGTTGCTGGTCAGTTTGAAGCCCTCAAAATAATCATTCGAATGAGTAAATGTGACCGTTTGTGAGGGTGTCGGTTTAGAGAGCGGCATTTGAGATGTATCGATATGGGGTTGATATGCTGGTGTGGCGGTCAGAGAGCCAAGTTGAAATGTTTGGCCCAGAATAGTTGCTCTAGAACCCTTGGGTTCCATTGCGGCCTTGCAAGAACACTTTGAACTCATCTAGGGATTCCGTATTGGTGCTTGGACCAGGCAATTCACTAAAGATGAGGAATCTATGAGAGAAAAAATGTCTGATGATCCTTAATAGCAAGCAAATGTCTTCTATGCCTTCAGCCAACTAATCAACACAGCATCAGAGACATTCTTTGAGAAGTCCTAGTTACACTCTTGACAAGTAAAATACGCATATGCCTGTGAAATCCCTCGTGTGGAGCCTGGAGTTGACTATCGATGTGCAATTTCCAATTTCAGTTCCTGAATCGGGCATTTCAACCTGCTTTTGATGTTTTCCCTCATATCACAAATTTGCTACATTAGCACACTTATATAGAGAACACTGTGGAACTTTCTGGCCCTTCTCAGGACAATTTCCGTGCCCGATGGGTTTTCTGCTGAGCCTTTTTTATAGCCAAGAGTATTGAACAATTTTGTTTAAATTTTTCACTTTCACCGTATGTTGAAACTTTTCAGTGGTCGATCTTCATCAAGTATGCTTTCAGCGCTGAGATCTTCGAGGTCGTATGCCTCCGGGAGCAACATGGACCATCTCATGGCCAAGCTCAAGAACCTGACCACCGAGGCTCCAGCCAAGGCTGCGCAAAAGACTGCTGCTGCCGGCAAGCCAGCCGGCAAGAAGCCGTTCAAGAAGTACAACAGCGGCAAGAGAGGCAACGCCAAGAGAGACGACGCCAGAAACTCCAAGAACGTCAACAAGGAGGCCAGAAACAACCAGCGCTCCAAGAAGAGAGAGTCCAAGGCTGCTCCCAGAACCGTGTCCAAGTACGACAGACTGAGAAACAAGGACGGTTCCAAGAAGGACCGCGTGCTCAACGCCAAGGGCCAGAAATTCGTGTCCGACGCCACCTCCAAGGCCAGCTACGTGGCCAGAAAGACCTCAGAACAGGCCCAGATCGATCTTGTGTCTCCTAGAGAATCCTTGCACCAGTTCTACGGCCGTATTGTCGCCACTGGTGCCAATGCGACTGTTGCTCAGCTGTCCAGAAGTGAGCTGGAGCTGTCCAAGGACAAGATGGGCTACGACACGTCGTCCAGAGTTCTGCGTGCCCTGGAGCAGATCACGCAGAAGCGCGGGTTCAAGCTCAACGACACAGCCAAGAGCGACTTCCAAATATTGCCAGCCACCAAGCACATCTACCCATATGCCAACGGGCAAATGCCTTCCAGTTTGATGAGACCCAACGCGTCCCTCTCGCAGATGAAGATCTCGCGCGAAGAGCTCCTGTCTGTGTTCTCCAAGGTGGTTTTCGGTCACAGAGACCTGATCCAGTTCGATCCTGCCGCCAAGTACAAGACCAAACAGTTGAGATTGAACGCCCAGGTTGTTGCTAACTCGCTTAACAACAACCCACAGTTGCAAGTCGACTCCCTTGCGCAAAACTTGGCTCCTGTGCTCGTGGGCCAGGCCGCCATCAAGGACCTTCCTAAGCCTGTTCTGGCCCCAAAGAAGATCTGATTATGTACATACTCTACACACTATATAGCAACATTAATGAATTAATGTATTTATTAAAGCAAAGATAAAGAAATTAGCAGGAGGAAAAGAGAGCTGAGCAAAAAGAAGCTGAGCACTGGGTGTCACGTGACTTTTATTTTTTTGCTTGGTGATTTTTTCCTCTCTTACTCAGTGAAGATGAAAAATTTCAGCACATTCAACAATTCGGTTTTTGGACAGTTTCATTTCAACAAGATGATGATGCAGAGGGCCTTTTCCACCGGGAGGGTGTTGCTTCAGGAGTCTGGCGCAAAGTCTGCAGCTCACATGCAGTACTTGTTGAACTACTATCCACCGGATGTTGTCGAGTCTATCCTCAAGGCCGAGTCCAATATTGACCCTGCTCACTGGGACCAAAGAAAGATCAATCCTGTTCAGTTTGCTCCACATTTCCTCACAGATTTTGCCAAAAGGGACGAGTATTTTGACCACAAGCTCACGGATCCAAAGTCCTTCTTGAGCATCCAGCAACCAAACATCCAAGATATACCTGCCAACCAGATTTTGGACTTGAACTCCAACGAAAAGAGATCCGAATTGGGTGAGTTGGCTAAGAAGTTGAGTTTGGCCTCGGGTTTCAACGAAAAGTACATCATGGGCTTGAAAGTGAAAACGTTGGTGTTGAAAACTGTCAGAAATCAGACTTCCAAGGGTAAGATCTCCTCCTTCTACGCTTTGGTTTGTGCCGGTGACGGTAAGGGTATGCTTGGTATCGGTGAAGGTAAGGATCCAGAAGAACCGAACACCGCTATTTTAAAGGCTCACTGGCAGGCTGTCAAGAATTTAGTCAAAATCCCAAGATTAGAAGACAGAACCGTCTATGGTAACATTGATAACAAATATGGTTCAACAGTCGTCCAATTAAGATCTTCTCCCCCTGGTTCCGGTTTGAGATGTAACCCAATGGTTTTCGAATTGGCTCAATGTGCTGGTATCAAGGATTTGTCTGCCTCGGTTTACAGATCAAGAAATAAGATGAACGTCGTGAAATGTACTATGGATGCTCTTTTGAAGCAGAAAACCACCGAAGAAATTGCCCTGGAAAGAGGTAAGAAGGTTGTGGACTTGAGAAAGGTCTATTACTCTGTGGATAAATAAAGCCAATAGCAAATACTGGTTTCATATATATAAAAAGCCTTGTAAATATACAAACATTCAAAAAAGATTACTATTATTAAATACTGTGTGTGTTGTAATTACTTCTTATGCTTCTTTTGAGAAGCTTCAGCAACCAACTCTTCAAACATACGTGCTTCTTCTGCTTCCCATTCTGATCTCTGAACATTCATAAAAACCTTACCCAGAATTTTTAGTGCGTTTGCACGTTCAATACGCTTGGACAATGGCACTTCTTTGTCATTCAAAACGTTGGATACTACTGTTCTCAAATTTGAAGAGATCTCCATGTGTGAAGCTTTCCATGCGGCAGCAAGGATTTTACCCATTAACAGTTTTTCTACCTCGGCAACTTCTTCCACTGTAGGAACCACAACAGGTTCTGTTGGTTTTTCTGGTGTTGTTGTTGTTGCTGCTGTTGTCGTTGTAGTTGTTGTCGATGTTGTTTTAGTGCTGGTGCTTGGATGTTCCTCGGTATTCTTGTCCTTCGAAGTTTCTGCTGTTTCGTCCTTTTCTTCTGTCTCCTTATTGGCATTGTCTATAATTTCTTGCATATCAGATAATTGTTGTAAAGTCTTTTGGGCATCTAAGGCAGCACTTATCGTATTGTAAGTATCTTTGATTATTCCACCCTTTTCTTTGAAACTACCTAACCAACCACCAAAGCCTAAAAATGTTGATTCTGATTTCAGAAACGTGTTTGCTTTATTATAGTAAACACTACCCATAGTGTGTAAGAGTTCTAAACCAAATGATTCCATTTTGAGATTTTCGGCTTCTAATCTGAACTTTTCTTTGAATGATTCAACGATATCGTCAGACTTATCTGTTTCGGTATACAGCGATAGCCTATCAACTAGCAATTGAGTCAACTTATTTTGGATTTCCTTTCTGTGTTGGTATTGTTCCTCTTCCAATTTAGCCTCCTCTTGTTCCTTCTGCAATTTGATGGCTTGCTTCAACTTTTCACGCTGTTCTTCCTCGTTCAAGCCATCCAATTGTAGGTCTCCAAGCAACTTGTTTGCGTCTATTTCTAGATCGCCCTCTTCTGCCTTGGTCATTTCTTTATTCATATTCTTCAACAAGGTCATCTCGCCAATCCAATCTAAAAAGGCCTTACCCCCAAAGATATTTTCAAAGAACTCCTCTGGATCAAAGTCTGCACCAACAGAATTGTCTTGAATACCGTACTGGTCATATTTAGCTCTCAACTGGTCATCAGAAAGAATCTGATAAGCTTCAGAAACCAATTTAAACGTTTCAGCTGCTTCTTCGTTGCCAGGGTTTTTATCTGGGTGGTACTTGATGGCTAGTTTACGATAAGATTTTTTAATTTCCAACGAGGTGGCCGAGGTAGAAACCTGGAGCAGATCGTAGTATTGCGTATCCTTAACCATTTGACTCCCAAAAATGCGTAAGCAAAGAAAGTTATAGAAATAGTGGAAAAAATTAATTCCATACGGAAAAAGTAGACGCACTAAACTTATTCTTATTACTGGGAACTCATCAAATATACCCTGTGAACTTAAGTACCCGTGGGCTTATTTAAGGTACCATACTTTAGCTGATATATTTAGCACACGTTTAGGCTAACAAACTCAGCAAACATGATCATTACCTGATTCTTCATCAATAGACGAGATTATATGCTCATGAGTTGAATAAATACTAAATAATACGTAAAAGGTTCTATCTCTAAAGTCCTTCTCTTCTCTTCTTCTGGGCAGGAGTGCATCTTTCACCGTTCAGAATGTCTTCCTTGACCAAAGTGTCAGCCTGCACCCTTTTTGGGATGTACTCTAGCAATTTGTCCAGGTCTTCGGTTTGGTCGATCTTCACCACACCGTTGTCATCACCCACGATGATGTCACCAGGATTGATGGTTTCTACGTGTGGTTCGGGATAACCATCAACCAAAACCTCTACTGGTTCATTGATGGCCACCATCTTCACGACTGGACCATGAGCAGCGGTGCCCAATCCAAACGCAAACACATCTCTCTCGAGCTCCAGGTGCTCGTCAATGTCTCTGACTCTACCAAAAACCACAGTCCCGCTGGACTTCAAGTACTGGGCTCTGGTGCTCATCAAACCGCCATACAATGCGTTGGACATTTTGGTGAATGGCGCATTGACCTTTTGCAAGTTGAGTGTGGTTGCAATGACCAAAACTGACCCTTCTGGCAAATCATCGATGTATCCGCCCTTCAACGCCTCTCTAGGATCGTCCTTTGGGGCAAATAGAACGGGATACGCTCTGCCAACCATAGTTGCCTTTTTGGAATTGGAAGAAAACCGTTGTAGATTTGGTAGCGAGCCACCTAATGGCTGCTTGAATTTCACCAGAGCGTCTGAAACATCGCAAGCAGTGTATTGGGTGAGCTTCTTGATCAATTCCTTGGTCATTTTGTACTTGAGGAAAAGAAAGGTAGCCCTTCAATTCCTAAACTTTTTATCTATCTTCCTTAGACCCGATAAAGTCATCTCTATCATTATGCGCTCAGCAAAAAATGCATCACATAACGATAAGGAAGAAAAGAGCATGATAGTTGCTATTCCCACACGACTACCAAACACACGGCAAGTTAAATCGGGAAAATATTTGAAGAATAATGTCAATATAGAAGTATGTAATATGTTTAGATTAATTTAGAAGGTAACAACAACCTTACCCTTGGCCTTACCCTGGGCAACCTTCTGAATAGCCTCGTCGTACTGAGTCATACCGTCCCATTTGGAGTCCAAAACAACGTGGAATTTGTCTTCCTTCATCATCTTAGCAACAGCATCGGCAAATCCTTTGTTATCGTGTAACCACAAAACAACGTGACGGGCATACCAATGAGGGTAGAATCTACCCATGATACCATATTTAAGGGAGGCAAAGGTAGGCAATAAGTCTTTGAAGTGAGCGTTACCGTAGTCCAAAGTGGTGGAACCTGCAACTTTGGTGTAAACACCGCCATTGGCGCTACCCTGTAACACTTGGTTGGTAATAGGGTAGAATGATCCATCCCTAACAGTATCGAGAATGATATCGAACTTACCATTTTTCTCAACAAAGTCCAACACCTCAGCAACCTTGGACTTTTCACCCTTGGTGTAGTCAACAATCAAATCGGCGCCATAACTTTTAACCTTTGGAGCAGAGGATGGGGAACATGTGGCGACAACGTTCTTAGCGCCATAGAAATGTTTGGCAAATTGGACACCGTAACTACCCACCGAGGTACCGGCACCAAGAATCAAAACGTTCTTATCTTTCAAGTTCGCATGTTCGCCAAGACCTTGATAAGCAGTACCTGCAGCAATGGGTAAACTGGCAGCTTCAGGAAAATCCAAGCCGTCTGGAATCTTGAAGCACATCATGAATTTGGTTTCGTCGTGAACAATATACTCGCCGAAGGCACCGTTGGCCTTCAATGGAGGGTAAACAATACCGAAAATCTTGTCTCCTGGCTTGTACTTGGATTCGGAGCCTGTTTTAACAACTTCACCTGAGAAGTCGGAACCGAAACCTTTGCTACGGTCACCCATAAACCAGTAAGCAATGCCCTTCAATAAAACATCTGCTGGGTTAACACTAGAAGCCTTGGTTTTAATCACGATTGTGGTCGGATCAAGCTCTGCAGGGTAGTGAACGGTCTCATATTGAAGAGGAGAAGCGTAGTCGCTAAATCTCAATGCCTTGAATTCAAATTGGCCATCAACAACTTTTGGTAACTGTTCGGCGGTCATTATATATGAAAGTTGGTAGTATAGACAGAAGGCGGGGGGAAAGGATTCAACTTTTCACCATTAGTCTGGTGCTTTTTTTAGTCCGGACTTTCTTCGGAGCCTGGGACCAATATAGGTATAAAATTGGTTTATTCCTGGTTGGTCCTCTGAATCTGTTGGCACAAATAGCCGGAATGTTGTATTTGAACCTGAATGAGCTGGCTTGTGTCTTTTAGGAACTGACTTGAACACCGGATATGGTACTAGTTGTTACGGATCTTCACCAGTGGGCTGAGCACCTGAGTGCTCATGAATAGAGAGCCCTTAATAGTGCTCGGAGAAATATCACTTAAATATTAAGTTATGTTATAACAATCTTTGTATATCTATGAGCCAGAAGCGGGTTATTTGAATTCAGCAACAATCTTACCTTTGGCTTTCCCGGTCTTCAACTTAGCATATGCGCTTAGGAATTCACTCTTATCAAACACTGAATCAATAACTACCTGCAGCTTGTCATTCTCTACCAAGTCTTCAACAGTCTTTTCCAACCCTTGGGGATTCTTGAAAAAAACCAAAGAATACTTAGGGTAAGAGGAGAGGAATTTAGCCTTCCAGCTGAAAACCCATGAAAAGAATGATGGCAACAAATCGATATATTTAACATTGTCGTAATCATTGGTGCTACTGCCACCCACGCGGGAGAAAACACCGCCTTGTTTGGAGTTCTTGAGTAATTGGTCATATTTAACCAAAACCGGCTCGTCTCTAACTGTGTCTAAGATGAAATCGAATTTACCGATCTCTTCAACCAAGTGGTTTAATTGATCAATTTTGAATTGGTCACCTTTGGTGTAGTCAACCACATAATCAGCCCCATAGCTTTTGACTCTCTCAGTAGAGCTAGCGGAACACGTTGCGACCACATTTTCAGCGCCGAAATGTTGTTTGGCCAGTTGGATCCCATAGGTGCCAACGGATGTGCCAGCACCTAAAATCAGGACATTTTTGCCCTTCAAGTTCTCATGCTCAATTAAACACTGATAAGGGGTACCAATAACTGCGGGTAAACTGGCTGCTTGAACAAAAGATAACTTTCTGGGTTTGCGCATAACGGTATGTTTTTTGTCATTAACAACGATGAAATCCTCGTAGACACCTCTGGAGGTCATTGGCTCGAACAAACAACCGTAAACCTCGTCGCCCTTTTTGAATTTCGAGTTGGCACCTGAATCTAAAACGACACCTGCAAAATCGCTACCCACAGCCTTGGACTTATCTCCCACAAATGAGACAGCCAAGGAATGGAAAAGTATATCTGCTGGATTGAGACCAACTGCCTTGGTTTGGACTAACATTTCGTGCGGACCAAGCTGAACTGAGTGTTCAACTGTAGTCATTGCCATTGGAGTTTTACTTGTGCTGTAGCGTAAGGCCTTCCATTGGTATTTGCCTGAGACTATAATTGGTAACGCGGACATTCTGATTTTTGTCTTCTCGCAGTAAGATGATTTACATAACACAGAAGCACTCTCTCAAATCAAGGCCACAATGGCATATTTATACTGGCCTGGCGTGGGATGAT
This sequence comes from Saturnispora silvae, assembly GCA_030579555.1. Taxonomy (NCBI): domain Eukaryota; kingdom Fungi; phylum Ascomycota; class Pichiomycetes; order Pichiales; family Pichiaceae; genus Saturnispora; species Saturnispora silvae. The sequence continues at coordinate 217,738 of JAKTRE010000009.1, read as the reverse complement.
ACTGCATCTACCTAGCTCAGTAAATCCGGTTTGCTTCTATACCCGGCACGAGTATCTAACAGTGAAAGCATCACGTTACTAAATCCGGCATTCTGCGGAAATAAGGATAAACTTATTTCCGGAGTTCTTTTCTGTCTCTCCGAGAAGAATGTTTCCCCCCCCCCCCACTGCTATCCGTTATCTTGAAGGCTTGCAAGTGCTACTTGTGATTTGCGACGCTCTACGGATGCAGGTGTTGAAGATGTCAGGCGTTTTTGCCTTCCCGAACACCCTATGAACAGCAAGGTAACTAACGGTCGATCCGTACTAAGGGTCTTATTTTTTGCGCTAAGTTTACATCCCCCGTCAAGCCGCATCTGGACGATGAGCATGGGATGAAAATTCAAAAAAGCGGAAAAACTTTCTTGGGTTTTGCTGAGCCTACGGAGTTTCATGCTGAGCATGTCGAAGTCAAAGAAGGTGATCTACCAATTTGACTTGGTCTCTCTCTTGTAGGATGAAAAAATAATTTTTCATTCACATGGGTGCTGACTCTTAAGTGTAACTTCCTTTTCCTCATCTTCATGAAGAGAATGCAATTCAAGAGACTCAAGCTTGATTTGGTGAAGCCAGTGCCATCTGATTACGAGATTTCTCGTGCACAGGTTCCAAAGCACATCACAGATGTCGCCCGTGAAGCTGGTATTGCCGATGCTGAATTGGAACCTTACGGATCCTACAAGGCTAAGATTAAGCTTGATGTTTTGGACAGATTGGCCGACAGAAAGAACGGTAAGTACGTTCTTGTCGCTGGTATCACCCCAACCCCATTGGGTGAGGGTAAGTCCACCACCACTGTTGGTTTGGCCCAGGCCATGGGTGCCGTTCTCGGCAAGACCTGTTTCGCCAACGTCAGACAACCTTCCATGGGTCCAACTTTCGGTGTCAAGGGTGGTGCCGCCGGTGGTGGTTACTCACAGGTCATCCCAATGGACGAGTTCAACATGCACATCACCGGTGACATCCACGCCGTCGGTATGGCCAACAACTTGGTCGCCGCTGCTTTGGACACCAGAATGTTCCACGAAGCCACTCAGAACGACGCTGGTTTGTGGAAGAGATTGTGTCCTGTCAAGAAGGACGGTACCAGAGACATCCCAGTCGGTTTGACCTACAGAGCTAAGAAGCTTGGTTTGGACATCTCCCAGACTGATTCTTGGACTGAAGAACAAATCTCCAAGTTCGTCAGATTGGACGTCGACCCAAAGACCATCACCTGGAAGCGTGTTTTGGACTTGAACGACAGATCCTTGAGAGGTGTCACTATCAACGAAGCCCCAACCGAAAAGGGTTTGATCAGAAAGACCGGTTTTGACATTACTGTTGCCAGTGAAGTTATGGCCATCTTAGCTCTTTGTACCTCCTTGAAGGACATGAGAGAAAGATTTGGTAAGATTGTTGTCGCCTCCTCTAAGGCTGGTGAACCAATCACCTGTGAAGATTTGGGTTGTGCTGGTGCCTTGACTGCTATCATGAAAGACGCTATTAAGCCAAACATGATGCAAACTTTAGAAGGTACTCCAGTTTTCGTCCATGCTGGTCCTTTTGCTAACATTTCCATTGGTGCCTCCTCTGTCTTAGCTGATAAGATCGCTCTTAAGTTGGCCGGTACTGCTCCAACTTTATCTGAAGCTGAAGCTAAGCAAGAAGCTGGTTATGTTGTTACCGAAGCTGGTTTCGATTTCACCATGGGTGGTGAAAGATTCTTGAACATCAAGTGTAGAAACTCCGGTTTGGCTCCAGATGTCATTGTTATTGTTGCCACCGTCAGAGCTTTGAAGGTCCACGGTGGTGGAGCCCCAGTCAAGCCAGGTGTGCCATTACCATTTGAATACACCAGCGAAAACGTTGAAATGTTGGCTAAGGGTTGCGCCAACTTGCAAAAGCACATTGAAAACGCCAGAACTTACGGCGTTCCTGTTGTTGTTGCCATCAACAAGTTCTCCTCTGACACTGACGCTGAACACGAAGTCATCAGAAAGGCCTCCATTGAAGCTGGTGCTGTTGACGCCATTGTTTCCAACCACTGGGAAGAAGGTGGTGAAGGTGCCAAGAACTTAGCTGAAGGTATCATCAAGTGTGCTCAAAAGGAATACCCAGGCCAATCCCAAGACGAGCAATTCCACTACCTTTACGACTTGGAAGGTACCATCGAACAGAGAATCGAGAAGATTGCCACTGAAATGTACGGTGCCGGTTCCGTGAAGTTCTCCGATGTTGCCAAGGAAAAGATTGCCGAGTACACCTCCCAAGGTTTCGACAAGTTGCCAATCTGTATTGCCAAGACCCAATACTCCTTCTCCCACGACCAATCCTTGAAGGGTGTCCCATCTGGGTACGAATTCCCAATCAGAGACATCAAGGCTTCCATTGGTGCTGGCTACTTGTACGCCTTAGCTGACAACATCATGACCATTCCAGGTTTGGCTACCAAGTGTGGTTTCATGAATGTTGAAGTTAACGATAAGGGTGAAATCGAAGGTCTCTTCTAGATCCGCCTGCTTTTATATCTGTTTACTTTATTTATAAATGATGATTTAATCATAAATGACTTTTTTAAGCGACCAGCGGCTCGGTACAAGCGCACGGCGCGGCTGAGCCTATTGTCAAGCTGTGAACAATCAGTTTCCTTCTTATTTTTTAGACCCGTTCCAGAATAGAGAGATTTTTCAGGTGCCTTAAAACACTCATGAAAATCATTCCACACAAAAGGGGTGTTATGTAATAACAGCAGTTTCAAGTGAGCACGAGGCCTTTTCCACGTGAGCACAATAGCACACGACGCATTCAGAGTTGGATGACAAACGTCGGGGCAGGAAGTCCGAAAGGGTTTGAAGTAACGTAGTAGCTGGCACAGATCTCATATTGCCGGAAACGGAATAGGTGCTCAGCACACTATATCTGTACAGAGATGTGTGTTTTATGAGAAAGTGAGAATGCATTAGTATTATACAAGTATGCGGAGGTGTATTTATATGTGTGTGAGGCGGGGTGGGGTGGGGTTGAGAGACATGCCCTGTGGAGGATTGGGGCTTTTCTTTTCTCAACTAGCAGTATTCAGAGACCCGTTGTTGCTAGTGTTGGAAGAGCTTTTCCTTTTGGATTTGTTTCTGCCGGTCTGGCCGTTGGACTGTACCCGTCTATGATGCTCCATCTGCGGTTGAATGTTGTTGTTGTTGTTGCTGCTGTGTTGCTGCTGCTGCTCGCTCAGGTTCTTGAAATGCTCGATTTTCTCCTGATCCGTCAAGGGACCGTTGGTGTCGCTGATTTTGCCGAGCACGCTCTCGTTTCTGTTGAGCTGTTTCAGGACATCCTCGCACTCGTCGAGTATCACCGCGGTGGACTCGCCGTGCTGCTTGGTGGCGTTGCACAGCAGGATCAGCGAGTCGTGCACCTTCTCGTATTTCTGCGAGTACAGCAGCTCCAGCCGTTTGGAGTTCTTGAGCACAGCCTGCTGCTGCAGATTCAGCTCGGGCTGGTTGTTTGCCAGCAGATGCAGGTTGTCGTTAAGCTTCTGCTCCCTGTTGGAGATGAACCGCGCCAGCTGCGCGTTCAGCCTGTTGACGTCTTCGTTCATGTTCTGCTTGTACTGCTTGAAGCTGAGCGACAGCGTCTCGTAGCTCGACAGCAGCCGCTCGTTCTCGTGCTGGAAATGCAGCTTGTCGTTTTTGAACGTCGCCAGATCCAGCTTCAGCTTGTCGTGGTCGAACTTCATGCGGTCGTAGCTGGCCAGCGACTCGTCCAGCTGCGTCTCCAGGTCCAGAACACGTCTCTCCTTGCGTCTGAGCATCGACTCCGCCACCTCGGCCTGGTGCTTGGCATTGCTCAGCTGTTCCAGCATCGACTCGTTACGACGCTGGTAGATGGAACATTTTTGTTTCGACTCCCCCAGCTGCTGTCTGGTTTCCAGCAGATCCTGTTTCAGAGCGTCGATCTCGCTCTGCAGCGACACAATCACACGCGAAGTCCCTGTCGAGGCCATCTTACTACACTTGGATCCAAAAACGACCTATGTGCGAATCTCAACCAGATTCAGAATCAAACACCAGCTGAAACTTTTCTCTATTTACTATTAGAGCAAAAAATTTAAAAAAAGCTAGAGGCCAAAGCCAAAAACGGAATTTTTGCTCAGATCAAACCCAAAGGGGATCCGTGCGCTGCAAATTCTGCCGGCCGCCAGGCCGGCAGCCACCCAAGACCACTACCACTCTGAGCGTTCCCGCTAGGCCAAGACCTCCAAAACGATACCAAACACGGCCACATACCGCGTCTGCGGTGGCCCACGAGCCGCCACACATGTCGTCATAAAACAGCGGCCAATGGACCAAAACGCTCGGTTTTTGCGTCACTAAGGTCCCCTACAACAGCTCCTTCCAGTTGTATGCCTGCCCTTGGGCCGGCCGCGGCCCAAGACCCGCACACACCGTGCCGGACTTCCAGGACCCCTATCGAAAGATTATGCACATGGCGCCAAGAGTCACTCGATTTTTTTCCACAGAGAACAAGTATAAAAAAACCGATGCGTCGCTTGTGCTTGGATATTATTATCTCTACTATCTCATCTCCTCACACACAAATGACCCTCTCTGATAGCTTGCACCGGCTCTGCGCGCGCCACGAACACTCGGCCGCGCCGCATGCGGCCGAGTCATCGAGCGCGTCCTGCGCGTCGGCGATCTTCGAGCGCAATGCGACGCCCACAGGCCGCGACGAGCCTTTGGACCCCCTGGACCAGGCGCAGCTGGCCGCACACATGCCGTCGCACTTGGCCTCCGACGACTACACGTCGCCCGTACTCGACTCGACGGTCGAGCTCATTGCAAACGGCGACTTCGACGCCTGCGACGTCGTCCAGGTGCCCCACCGCCACCCCTCTCTTGGTTTGCTACGCACCTGCTCCAGGGGGTCCAAGTCACCCATTTCGCGCAAATATTCCAACACCTCGATCATCCGGCCCGCGCTAGACGAGTACGCGATTGCAGCGCCCAGCGCATCCGCACCGTTCTCCGCAGCGTCGCCGGTGATCGGGTCCGCCAACTCGCGCAAGTCGATCTCCTTCTACTCTTTCTCCGACTTGGTCAACTTGGAGCGCATCGAAAACCAGGGTGCGGCCGTCGCGGCTGTAGCCGCGGCCGCGAACAGCTCGCCTGACGAGCACACCGTCCTCCTCAAGCCCAAGCGCAGACCCACAATCCCGCAGGGGTCCAACACCGACACCGACTTCACCATCGACGAGAAGTTGGGTGCGGACGGTGACCAGCTGGCCAGCGACCCGGTCGTGCCATTGCCTAAGGCGCATTTAGAGGATGGCGACGGCCACGAGGTGTTTCTGTGGCAGCCCGAGGCCGACGGCCTGCCGCCCGTGGCCCGACACCGCAGCATCGTCGACGACTTGGCCAGCATCAAGTCGCACACTACAAACAACACCTTTTTCGAGAACGAGTTGGAGCAGGAGGAACAACAGCAGGAGGAGGAGGGCAATCCTGTCCCGCTAGTGAACGTGTGTTCCGCGGGCGAGTTCTTGAAAACAAGGTCCCGCGAGTTGAGACAGTCCTTTGTGGACAACGAGGGCACTCAAAGACGCTTTGCCATTTAGCGAGATATCACACACATACTCATTCCAACACCCGCACTTGCACGCACATTTTTTCGGTTTTGCTTTGGTTTTATTCAGGTTTTTCGTTATATGAGAGTGGGAAGTATCTGTGCAGCGTGTTAGTCTGCACACGCGGTTGCCTGCTAGAGGCCCTGTTCCGCTCCGTTTTATATAACTACATGTCAGTCAATTTTAATTTAATAACGCATCTTTGTTTAAAATGTTCCATGCTGAGCCACAGTGTACTCAGCATGTTCCATGCATACCCTCCCATACTCAACAATAGCTTGGCAGAGGGGCGATGGTTTAAGATCCTGAGGGCGGGCGTACCCGCTTTCTCGCCAGCATGACACCCCCAGGTTCTGGTCACGTTGGCGGCAAACCTACGCACCCGCTTGTTTCCCCCGACTAGGTCATAGATAATTGCATTCTCCGCTTGCTATTTTCTCCCATATCCATTCTTTCCTTATTTTTAACTCCATTTGTAATTTGCAATTTGGAGGCAAATCAAAAATCAGAAAAATGTCACGTGACGCAAAATAAAAAGTTGGTCACGTGACTTGCTTGCTTTTGATTTGGTATTTTTCTTTCTTTTTTTCTGTGATGCTTTGCTGTGTATGGACGAAACGCGTCTTTTTAGTGTTTTTGCAATTTGCTGCTGACTGATCTGATGTCTCACGACACCCTCTCGCTGGCCGAGTCTGGCATTTCGTATCAAAATAACCATGTGCATAGTTTTGAAGACGAGGACCATGCTCTCGCGTTCCCCCACGAGCAAGCTGGCTCAATAGCCCACGACGCTTGTTCCTACTGTGGTGTTTTCAACCCTGACTGTATGATCCAATGTGATTTGTGCTGCAAGTGGTTTTGTAACGGCTCTGCGGGCAAATCTGGGTCCCACATTATCACGCATTTGGTGATGTCCAAGCACAGATCGGTCAGGACTCATCCCCATAGTGCAGTTGGTGATGATACGCTGGAATGCTACCTTTGTGGTAGCACCAACATCTTTGTTCTCGGTTATGTCACGGCCATGGAGGCTAATACCATTGTGATCCTCTGCAGATTACCCTGTGCCCAAAGAAGAGACTACGACTGGGATACCGAGAACTGGAAGCCTCTAATCGAGGACCGCAAGTTCGTCAAGTTTCTGGCAGCTGAGCCAACGGACCTAGACAGACAGCATTCAAATGTAAAGGAAATCAAGCCTGACGATATTTCTAAGCTAGAAACGAAGTGGAGAATCGACAAGGATGCCACCTTGGCCGAAATTCAGCTCGAAGATGAAATGACGGTTGAACCTATCATGATGAGATACCCAAATGGGTTTGAATACCAAAGCTCATTTGCCCCCTTGGTCAAAATTGAAGCTGATTACGATAAGGCAATGAAAGAATCTTCCGGTTTGGAATACTTATCAGTTGAATGGTCAGTAGGTTTAAACGGTAAGCATTTGGCTAGTTTTGCCCTCTCAACAATAGATTCCGGCTCCTTCAAGATTGTCTTGGGAGATGAGATGATATTAAGGTTCAATGACAATCACTTCAAATGGGAGGGTAAAGGTTACATCATTAAAATTCCAGATACCAGAAACGAATATTTCACGTTAGAATTAAACCCTTCGTCTACAACTCCTCCGGTGGATATTGTTAACAGATTTACAGGTGAATTTATTTGGAAAGGTACCTCCTTCATTAGAATGCAAAGTGCTTTGGAAACCTTTGCTCTTGACCCAGATTCATTATCCACTCATCTTTATGACAAACTCTTAGGGAAAGATGTTGAAGATATCAAATTTGATGTCAAATTACCTACCCAATTGTCTATCCCTGGTCAGCCTATTCTAAACGAAACTCAAAAAAGGGCAGTCAAAGCTGCATTGGAATCACCATTGACTCTTATTCAGGGGCCACCAGGTACTGGTAAAACTAATACATCGGGTGCAATCGTTTATCATTTGAACAAAATGAATCCAAATAAGAAAATCCTTGTCTGTGCGCCATCGAATGTTGCTACTGATCATCTTACATTAAAGTTGTCACAGTTAGGTCTAAATGTAGTTCGTTTAATGGCTAGATCAAGAGAAGATGTTGATAGTACTGTCAAAGATTATACCATTGATAAATTAATCAAGGACAAAGCAGGTTCAAATTTTTTGAAATTATTCAAAAAGAAAGAAGAATTAGGTGAACTAAATCATGCTGACGGGAAGATCTTTGAGAAGGAATATAAAAAATATAAGAACAAAGTTTTAAAATCTGCAGATATCATTTGTTGTACTTGTGTCGGCGCAGGTGACTTTTCACTTTCTTCTTTTGATTTCCATGCAGTTTTAATTGATGAATCAACCCAAGCAAGTGAACCAGAATCCTTAATTCCAATTACCACAGGTGTTAAACAAGTCATTTTAGTTGGTGATCATCAACAATTAGGCCCTGTCATTCTTAATTCCAAGGCCGCTGCGGCTGGTTTGAGACAATCATTATTTGAAAGGTTGATTTTTATTGGACACACGCCTGTACGTTTACAAGTTCAATATCGTATGAATCCATGCTTAAGTGAATTCCCATCTAATATGTTTTACGATGGGTCCTTACAAAATGGTATCACAAAGGAAGATAGAGCAATTCACAACACGTCAATCCAATGGCCAATGCCTGATACACCAATGATGTTTTGGTCTGTCTTTGGACGTGAGGAAATTTCAGCATCTGGTACTTCTTACCTTAATCGTATAGAGGCAATGAATACAGAAAAAATCGTCACCAAATTGTTCAATGATGGTGTTCAGCCTCATCAAATTGGTATCATTACCCCATATGAAGGTCAGCGTGTTTATATTAGCCAATATATGCAATTGAATGGCTCATTAGAAAAGGAACGTTATAGACAAATTGAAATCCTATCAATTGATGCTTTCCAAGGTAGAGAAAAGGACTACATTATATTATCATGTGTCAGAGCAAATAATAATCAGTTAATCGGGTTCTTAAAAGATCCTCGTCGTCTTAATGTTGCTCTTACTAGAGCTAAATACGGGCTTTTCATTTTAGGTAACCCAAAAACCTTAAACAAGAATAAGTTATGGAATTATCTTTTGACATTTTATAGAGAAAGAGGCTGTTTAGTTGAAGGTTCATTGGACAATTTACAAATATCGCACATTCAACTATCACGTATTCAAAGGAAATATGAAACTTTTGATTCAAGTACAGGTAAAAAACATCAATATAAAAAGACAAGATCAAATTCAATTGTTTCTTATAATGGTGACCATTTAAGCAATTCACGCTTCCCTTCATTAACACAGGCTTATGGGTTAAATGTATCTGTATCAGATATTGAAGATGATGATAATGAAGATGCTAGATCATTCCTATCTTACACTGATACAATTAATGAATCGTTTGCTGGGACTCATACTAGAGAGCACGGATCAGAAGTGGAATCTGTCTCCGCTGTTCCTCAAGGTTTAGATATCAGGGCAGATTTGCAGAAATTGACTAGTACTTTCGGTGAGTTCACATTCTAATTTTACTCCATTTTGTATATAAACTTAAAATGCTTTTCTTCTCAAGACTCCCCTTAAAAATATAGCAGTAATAAAGCTTTGAATATATACATATTTAAAAGCACACGTATTGGTAAAAAACGTATATATGTTTATAAAAGTTAATAAATAGATATAGCATAATGGAAGTCGATAGAAATTTTTAATAGTTTCTCTTTTTCTTTATCATGTATGTGTCATTAAATCATTTATCGTTGTCGTTGTCGTCGTTGTCATTTTCATCTTCGAGCATCATTCTTGTTCTTTCATTTTGAATCCTCGTTCTCCATCATTTCACCTTTTCTGAATTGCTCGCTATCACCATTATCCAAAATGATAGCACCTTGAGCCTTAGGTGCTTCCTCCAGGGGGATGTTCTTCATTACCTCTTCTCTGGATAATCCTAATCTATTGTCTTCTGGAACATCTTCATAAACGTCGTCATCATCGTCGTCATCATTATCTTCTTCATCTTCATCAACATTTATTTCGGACGGATCAAAGTAGCTATTTGATTTATTCTCAGTTTCAATATCTTGCTCAGATTCCAATTCATTTGGATTTCCTAAAACCTTGTTATAAGTTGCACTAATTTCCTTCAAATCTGTTTGAACAAAATCAAGCCATTGTTGAAATGCATACTTTTGCTTCAATTGAGGGTCAGAATTAATTTCTTCTAAATTATTATTCTCAAATTTAACGCCTCCATTAAAAATTGTTTCCCACAATTCTTCAAAAACAAAATATGAACTTTTCCACCAGACATCACTATCATTATCATTCTCCTCTCTCTTTAATCCAAATGCATTTTCTGATTTGGTTAACCCGAAATTCTCAACATAATTTTGGAATTTATGAATTTCTTCAGCAATTAACGTCAAGTGACCCATATAACCGTAATTGAAATTATTCCTTGCATTCAACTCATGGGATTTCTGGTAAAGAAATAAAATGAATGCCGGTAAATTGAAAAAGCCAGGATACTTGTCATCTGAGCATTCAAAATCATCCATTAATGAATTAACTTTAATTGTATCAAATAAATGTTCATAATCATCGTATTGACCAAATAATGACCATATTAGATTCTTATTCAACGATAAATTATCATCCCAAATAGTTTCTACTTGATTAACTGCTCTATCTTCATCCCAGTTAGCCAATCTACCATTAAATATTTGCTGGATTAAATCAAAAACAACATTATGCATGAAATTATTCCAAGGGAAACGGAAAATTTTTAATGTGATCAAAGGAACAGTATTTGTTTTCATCAGTTGGTATTTGAAATAATTCCCAATGGACAAATCAAACTCAGTAGGCAAATACTGATCTTCCTCCTCTTTCGTGGAAAGTCTTTTTACTTTATTTGCCAAAGAATTCAAGCTGTCACCTCCAATGGTACTTTCCAATGCATCATCTAATAAATTAGTTAAAACTTCTTGATTTCGCAACATCTCTCTCTTACATAAAAGGAAATCTAGCTGGATTTTTTTATTCATTAACATCATATTTGAACAATGTAACAATTCAGCTAATAGTTCCATAATTTTAAATCTTTCATAGCCTAGAGCTTCAACTGGGTGGCCAACAGAAGATGGGATTTTATAATCGCTCCCAAAAGAGGATCCAAATGTAAATGAATGATTGTAGTAATCCTTTGTCATGTACCTTCTAATAATGTCTGGTAAATGATAAGAAAAAACTTTCAATAACGTACCTAAGTAAATAGGGTCTCTCGGACTTGGTAATATACGCTCGCCTCCTCTTTCATCATCATCATCTTGGTTTATCAATGAGTCGTCAACGCAAGAAACTGAATTTATCCATTCAAATTCGTCATAATCGCTATTATTTTTTCTGATAACTTCAATGACAACACTAACAACTGTGACAAGACCATATTTACCCCCATCAACAATTATATCAATCATCATTTCGATACATTCTTTGGAAACCAGATTTCTTGTTAAATCATTTGGACCAATATTTGGGTTATTTAAATTATGGTTATCATTGTCATCATTGCCGTTTGTTAAATCAACTCCTTGAGATTCATCCCAAAATCCAACATTTGAACTAATACCTACAATACCATTCAATACCCCACAAATGCAATCTTGAACTATATGATCATTTGCAAATTGTTTACAGCAAAGAAGAATCTTTTGAATAAAGTGTTGTTCATTTAATAGATCAATCAGACCTATTGGTGCATAAGGCTTATCAAGAGATATAGATCTAACAATTAAATCACACATGGTTGGTGAGTGAGATAAATGGCTGATCAACTGTTCTGTTAACAAGAGGGTATCTTTAAATGAGGAATTCACTGCGGCTGTTTGTTCAAATCTCAAGAAATTCATCATCGAATGGGTGCTTATTGAAACTAAGTCATCAATCAGTTTCATAAAATTGTTCAAAATAATCATTTCATTGGTATCTCTCAAATTATCGTATTGGTTTGATTTTTCCATTTCAATTAACTTTTGCGAATCTGTTGAAGTGATCGAGATTCTATCGTCATCAGAGTTATTGTTGGCAGCGCCTGTGTTAGTTAGTTCATCATCAGCATCTTCTTCTCCTTCTCCTTCGTCTATTCTTCCAGAAACCCAATCATTGGAGCAGTTCAGGATACCTCTCCATAGTTGGCTTATCTGGTTGATATTTTTAACCAAGGCCTGCTCGATGTCTGTAGTTGGTAATATTAGCAATTCAGATGCAATGTTAGATCTCTTAAGAGCTCTAGAAATTGATGGAAATGAAGGGAATGAGTTATGTTTTGATCTAAATGTTTGGAAAGACCTTTGCTGAGTCTGCTGGTTTTTTGGTGGAGATTCCTGAAAAACACTCTCATCATTATGATGAGCAGCATCAGAATCCTTTTGGTCTATCTCGTTAAAGATGTCATGATTCCAAATGTAATCTAGAATTTGTGGTGTTATAGACCATTTAGATTCCAGTATATAGACCCAGTTGTAGTCTAAATTGAGTTTGGCTAGATCGATGTCTTCTTCTTCTTCCTGATCTTCGTCGGAGTCATATTGATCATCAGAATGACCCAGCTGGCTGTCATCTGTATGCTCATTGTCCAACTGTGAACATCTCCTTATTTCTCTCGCTATTTTGGAGAGATAGAACCCGACTAGGACATAATCCATCAAAATGGATATCACTTCGGAGGAGGAAATGTATGCGTTCAATTTAGACATTTTTACAGATCCGTTGTTCATGTTCATGTTAGTTGAATTCTTTGGGTGATTAAACTCATCTAGCAAGTTTTGCTGGTCCAATAGTAAGTTCAAGAGGTCCACCGGATGGCCTTCATGCGAGTTCTTGGCGCCCTCCACCACCAATCTGATTGGTGTGAATTCCTGAAAGAGCTTGTGCGGTGGTACGATATCGTCGTGCTTGTTGTGTATTATGCTGTCGATGGTGCCATGGTCGGCTGCTATTGCTGACGCGCTGTTTACTGTAGTTGAAAGTGGTCCCACGGCGCCGGAGCCAGCCTTCCCCTGGTGATTTGAGCTTGTGAGCGATATGACATCCGAGGTTCCTTCCTCAGAGTTGGTTTTGATGGAATGGAGCAACTCTGAGGCCGTGACGGCGAAGGGAGTCGTAGAAGAGGCGCCAGGCGAGTACGCCATGTGCGGGGACAACCCGGCGGTGGCGGCAAAATCCGGCTGCTGCGGTGTGCTAGAGAGCAAGCGCGCAGACGTGGCTGCGTCCTGCGGCGCCTGGATGAGTATTGACAGCGGCTTAGGCTGGTGCTGCTCGTCTGACGCGTCTGACGGCGCCACAGAAGCCGCTGACGCGGCCGCTTTAGCGGCTGCGCGGGCGGCCAAGCGCGCATCAATGTCGGTCAGCACGGCAACAATGTTCGTGTTAGGCGCTGCCTGGTTGAAGAAGGGCCACATCGACGTCATTGGCCAGAAACGAAGAGGGGAATAGGGAAGAGAGTGGCCAATTAATACACATAAATTGTGTACAACGATAATAATTCGCATAGAGCTCGCATTCTGCTAATCTAACTTGTCTGTTAAATGGATATCTGGGCCCTGAAGGACGAGATTGCGAAGCTCCGGGTGGCGCACCAGGACCGTCAGATGCTGGGGATCCCCTGGGACCACACGGACTGGCAAAAAACGGAGGATCTGCGCCAGAAAGTGGCCGCAATGCCCGAGTTGCGAGGTTTTTGGAACGATACGATGCTTGCCATGGCCGCGCCTCCGCAGATGATGATCGAGGAGAGTGCGGACGGCTACCAGGATGACGAGGAGCCCAACTTGAACCATTTCCAGCCGTTCAAGGACTCGATCGAGACGGCAGTTGGCTTGAACGAGGACGGCGATAAAGGCGACACAGATAGCCGCATGCTCGGTATGGACAACACACGACTGTTTGCACACAACGCACAGATGCTGGAGAGCCACGACACGCACTTGGAGAGCTTGTACAGCTCGGCTAAGACCCAGAAACACATCGCGACAACCATCAACGACCATCTGACAGAGGAGGCTATTCTTTTGGGCGACTTGGAAAACCAACTGGGGTCCACGCACGGGCATCTTGGAATCGCGCAGGAGCGTCTGGATCGGTACGGGATGGCGTCGCGACAATCGAGCTTTCTCTGGCGCGAGTGGCTCATCATCTTGGGGTTGCTTGTTCTATTAATGTTGTTACTAAAGCTATAATAAAAGTAGGAAAGGGTATGCTACAACTGTGCAGTCAATAGGAAAGAAAAGAGAGCGAGAGCCGAGCGGAACAGAAGGGACGCAGCTCGGCCAAGTGCAGCTCGGCCAAGTGCAGCGACGTGCCAAATGCAGCAAAGCATTGTACAGCTAAGCGCTATTCAGCTAGACCATACTCTGGCCAAACACAAGCAGGATGCGTTCAATGTCTTCTGGCAAGCACCTTGGCTAGTGCATGTGCATCTACCTTGTTGTACTGCTGGTGGTTTTGCTGTTGTTGTTGCTGATGCTGTTGCTGTTGCTGGTGATGTTGCTGATGCTGCTGCTGTTGCTGGTGATGTTGCTGCTGCTGCTGTTGCTGCTGTTGATGTTGCTGTTGGATCATGAGCAGTTCCTGCGGGCCTAGCAGCGGGCAGAAAATGCGGTCTTCGTCAAGCGTGAAGTGACGGGCGCGCTGCACGTTCAGCAGGAAACGAGCCTCCGCGGGAGTCATGGTCTGGGACATCAATCGCCTATCGATACGCTTCAAAAGCCAGTGTGAATCAAGGAATCCAGTGAAAAATCGGAAAAATTATTCTCTAGCACTGAAAAAAATTCAACCTGCACTGTAGGAGTAGAAGAAATTGAGATTTTTCAATCTGTAGAAACCATCTGATTGATTGAACATCTCAAAAAATGCTTTCGGCCAGGCCCTTTCTGCGGTCGGCCTCGAAGTTCTCGTTGCGGGCAAAGCCTGCAGTTGAGGACGCAGCCAAGAGTGCGGAGCAATCGGTGTCCAGCAACAGTCCCATCAGAACCCGTTTTGCTCCCTCGCCAACGGGGTTTCTCCATTTAGGATCACTGAGAACGGCCTTGTACAACTATCTTCTTGCGGTGGGTCATAGAGAACACCATGCGCAGGCCTCGTCGAAATTTCTGCTCCGGTTGGAAGACACGGATCGCAATCGTCTCATTGAGGACGCAGAGTCGAATCTCTACAAAACAATGGACATCCTAGGCTTGAAGAGTGACGAAAACCCTCAAATCGGCGGTCCCTTTGAACCGTACAGGCAAAGTGACCGTGGTAGCATCTACCACGAACATGCAGAGCGGCTTATCAAGTCAGGTAAGGCCTACAGATGTTTCTGTTCCAAAGATCGTCTAGATGGCTTGAGGGATTCTGCAAGGCTGTTAAAACCGCCAACCACTGTTTCCTATGATAGACATTGTTTCCACAACGTGTCAAAGGAAGATGCAGAACTGAAAGCCTCGAATGGTGAACAGCACACTGTTAGGCTGATATCACCAGAAAAATACCCCCAGTTCGAAGATCTCATCCATGGACACCTCGATCTACAACCACAAGTCAACGCGTCAGATCCACGGTACGACGATCCGGTCCTGCTGAAGTCGGATGGCATGCCAACGTACCATTTTGCCAATGTTGTTGACGACTATCTGATGAAGATCACACATGTTATCAGAGGCGAAGAATGGCTAGCTTCCACTCCAAAGCACGTCTCTCTATATGAAGCGTTTGGCTGGCAAGCTAGCATGCCAAAATTTGCTCATATCCCTCTTTTGACTAATTTAGAAGGTAAAAAGTTATCAAAAAGACACGGGGATGTCAATGTTTGGAGCTTGCTGGAAAAGGGCTATGAGGTCGAAGCAGTGATTAATTTTGCTGTGCTTTTTGGTTGGAACCCAAAGAGAGAGATGGGTGAAAAGACGAGTGATGTTTTTACCCTAAAGGAATTGGTTTCATTTTGGACAGGGGAGGAATCTTTGTTGGGTTTAACTAAAAGCAGTGTCAAAGTTGATTGGAAGAAATTGGACTACTTAAATAAGCAACATCTACACATAAAGATGAATGATCCAGCCACCAAAGACTCTTTCATCCAAGCCAATGTTCAAAGACTTTTGCCTATCGTTGAATCTAAATTCAATGTTTCTGTTACCGAAGAGTACATGACCAAAGCTATCCAGTTAGTTGGCCCTGGTGTTGTGAAATTGAAAGATCTTACAAACGATGATTTCAAATGGATTTACACCTCTCCATCGCGTAGTGATTATGATTTGGAAATAAGTAAATTGATCTCTTCAACAGGTTTGGATGATCCTAGACCGCTCAAATACATCATGCAAAAAATTGACCATCATGCAGAAGATATAATGAACTCAAATGGTAAATTGAACCCGATTGTCAAGTCTATTGTTAGTGAATTAGATCCTAAGGTGGTCAAAAACAAGCATGTTTTCAAGATCATAAGACACGCGCTTTGTGAGTCTGACAGTGGGGTCAATTTACACGATGTGATTCAATTGATTGGTAATGAGGTTACCAAGGGGAGAATCCAAGAATTAAACAATATCATCAACGCTTAGCTGTTGACATTATACATGTACATATATCCTATATAGATAAACTTTTTCTCCAATCAGTCCATCTTCTCGAGATAGTCTGGCTCGTTGGCCATTTTAACCTTGAACTTATTCCACCAATCGTTGAACTTATTCAAATCCACTTTGTTGTACCCATCCGCGAACGATGATAAGAAATTGAATGCGTTGGCAATGATTTTATTGCTAACGGCTAGGATTTCCTGCTGTTCCAATTTCACGTTACTGGTAAGAGGTGGGGACATCGGCTGTGCATTCTGTTGCCGTTGCGAGATCTGCTGCGATAGTTTCATTGACTCTAGCTGACGCATGGCATTTTCATTAGACTCTATGCTGACACCGATGATGATGTTGACCGACTCGACGGCATCGGAGCTGGAGTCTATGTCCATGTCCATGTCTATGTCACCCTCTTGATGGTGTTGCAATGAGCCTGTTGTTATCAACTTGCCGGGGTTCAATTTGAAGATCGAACTCTGTTTTTCTTCATTGAGATATCCTAACAACTTGAACTCGTTGGGCGACGTTAGCTCCATGGACGGCTGGTTGTTGTCTGTTCTGTTTGTCTGTATCTGATAGTACACCAACGCTGTGAACGCTGGATCGAACGGCACATTTGGGAGCATGAAGACCGATAAGTGGTATATAGGCTTCACTGGGACGTTGTTGAACGTGATGGCATGGTTCTGCGGCGTCAATTGCTGCGAGATCGTCACTGGTCTATTGGAGATGGTGGATCCAAACATGAAAGATGCAAAAGCTTAAAAAGAGACGAATCTCAACAAAGGAACAGCTCTACAGTTAAACCGATTAGACTAAAAATTATAACTCCGAGGACTCTCTGCTGGCATATTCGGGAAATTTCTAGAACAATGACTGCTCATCTGCTCATCTGCTCAGCGTCTTCTGCTGGCGATCCATGTTAGAACTCAAGCTCCTAATAAATGGGGCCGTCCACGCACATACTTTCTATAAACAATTAACCATTAATTACCCTGCGTGCGCTATGTTACATAATCAAACTTTTTCTGCCGTTCTGGGACGTCTTGCGGACCCCAACGGACCCGATCACCTTGTCGCTGCTGACAACTCGCTTAGCGTTCAGATTCGTTAGGGCCTTTCTCTGTTTGGCTAGCTTCAGACTGCCGGCCGGCTCGTCCTTCTTGATTGTGGTGGTTGTCGTCGTCGTGGTTGTCTTGGTGTAAACCTCCTTAGGCTTCACCGGACTCGACGTACTGTGATTGATCATCGACGTGTATTCTTCTTCCTCGTCAGAATACGCATAGGCCTGCACTGCATTCTCCAGCTGTCGGTATTTCCTTGGCTGGCCCGGCGACACCTGCGGAACCGCAATGGCCTTGGTGCTGTTGTTCAAGTTCTCGCTGATCTTGCGCTGTTTGATAGGCGTGCGCAGCAGCTTGTCGGCATGGAAGAGCTCAGCATTCTCGCTCAGATCGTCGTCGTTGGTACATTCAGCGGCCTCTCTGGTCCTGAGCTCCTCGAGCGAAATGAGCTTGGACAAGCCGCCAATTGACTCGTCCGGTACGGTGTCTAGGGTGGTGGTATATTTCCACTCGCGGAAGTCGTTCTGGTGGAGATACAGCCAGTGCTGCTGAGGACCCACCACCATACCGGGTCTAGTGACCCGCATAAAAGCTATACACTCGTTAGCAGTGAAACCATAGGTGTAAATCAAATATGCGCCAATCAAACAACCCGTTCTGCCTAGCCCGGCCTTACAGTGTACGGCCACCTTGCCGCCTCGCTCGATGGTCATCTTGGCCGCACCAATGAACTTCTGGACAAACTCCATGCTAGGACAAGTGCCGTCGTCGAAAATCATGTCCACGTGCTTCATGCCGCGCTTGGTGAACTCGTTCTTGTCGTAGAGATGCGAGTTCAAGCGGACAACTAGCTGGACGTTCTTTTCCTTGAAGAAGCCCAGGACCTTTTTGAAGGGCGCGTTCAGCGGCGCGCCGGCCCTCGACTGCTTCGGAGACGCAAAGGGGATGAAATCATTGGCCAAGATGTTAAGGTCACCCTCCTCCACAAGCTCGTAGTTCTCGTACTCCTCGACGTTGAAATGCTTGATGTCCACAAGCTTGGCCTCCTTGGCGCGCCACATGCCGTAGACGACGTCCTGGATGCTGATCTCAAAGTCACAGTGCGAGTAGCCCGCGTCACGGAACCCCATGAACGCAGGGTCGATTTGCGAAATCGGCTGCAACACCTGGTGCGGCGTCCATCCCTGGACCAGCACCATGTAGCAGCAGAGGATGCAGGCCGCGTTGGTCCTGAAGCTGGTCTCAGGCGACGAGTAGAGCACCACCGCCTTGCGCGCGTTCTGAGGGCTGTTCATGATGCTGTGCAGCGCCACCGCGAACCGGTAGATGCTGGCCAGATGCAAGGGCCCAAAGTCCAGGTTGAAATTGTTGTACGGTAACGAGTCGTCGATCGTGAAGTACACGTAGTCCGCGCTGTCGGACGGAGCAGACGCATATGCTCCAAGATAGAGTCTGCCACGCAAAAACTCGATCGCGTCAATGCTCTTCATGCTAGCCAAGCTGTCGTACAAGTACAGAGATTCAACACTAACTTCCAATGTGATATTTTTGATCTGGATTTTTCGTCTGTGTTTACCAATTGCCCTTTTGGGAAAAATTACAAAACGCCCAAATCAAATCGGGAAAGAAGTCACGTGACCTTGTCACGTGACCTTGTCTGGTTACCTCTGGTTTTTTCCCTTCTATGGGTGAAATTTCAGATTTAGGGATTTTGTTCTTTATAGCTAGGATGGACGATTTCACCGGGCTCGGCCACAATGGCTTTGAGGTTTCACTGGGTTATTTGACTGGTGTTGCGGATGCACAGCTTTTAGGTGCGAGTCATTTGCTCCTGCTTGCTTTCAAAGGGCTCCAGAAGCGCGATTTGACCACTAGAGAGAAGGCCGCTGGCGATTTGCTTAGCTATGTGGAGGGCGACAACGACATTTCCGACGACTTGTTGTTGATCTGCTGGGCCCAGACATACGCCAAGCTTTCTCTAGATGAGTCGCGCAAATGTAGACAATTGGCTCATCAGATCCAGGCTGTCTTTGTCAAGAGGCTCGGAAAAACCTACGTCAGGTATCTCAAAGATACAGTGGGCATCTGGCTCGCAGGACTGTACGATACGGATAAGCAGGTCCAAAGGGCGGCCAAGACATCTATTGATGAGGCGTTTGGCCACAACACCGCCAAAATAGACGCTTTGTGGAAGGCCTTTGTGGTGCAGATATTGGAATACCCGCTTTATCTGGTGACAAAAGAGTCTCTTTCCACTCTATCCGACGACAGATTCGTCAGCAAGGAAGATGCGCAGAGTAAGTGGAATAGGGCCTGTCTTGGAGGTTTGATGTTGGTCAACAGACTTTTGAATGAAACAGTTGATTCAAACGACCAGATAACTACAATGTTCCATGATTATTTCATTAATGAGACAGTGTTGGATTTCTTCAGCAACGATGAGCTAAAAAAGTCTATGTACCAAACCCTGAAAAGTTTATTGGTTTCCAGATCACGAGACGCCATCATTGACAAAAAGCTTTTCAAATCGGTCTCCAAAGCAGCAGTCAAAGGCTTGAAAATTGACAAAAAGAAAAATCCTATAGTCTACGGTGCAATCGTCATCCCAATGCTTGACTCTATGATTGCATTGACCAATTTTGATGGCTCCTTCTGGGCTGCCACAAAAAAGGCCAAGGATAGGCTGGAAGATGTGTTGAAACTAGGCTCTTTGAATTCCAATGCGGTGTATTATGATGTCATTGTCAAATTACTCACTGTTTTACCTGACGATTTTATTAATTGGAATGACAATGTCGTGCTTTACAGTGGCTACCTCATGGACAGCTTGTTCAAAGAGAAAAGCATTCCATTTTTAGAAAGAGGCTGGAATGTGGTCATCATTTGGGTTCTATTCGTTATTCAGAAGATTGAAAACCAAAATGAATTCATTGAATATGTTACAATCCAAATAGTTAAATTCTTTGATTCTTCGAGACCAATTAAGGATCCAATTCTCAAATCTTTTCACCAGTTACCTAAGGTTTCAAACGATGAAAAAGATGTCATTTTGGATATTAACAGTTGCATCATGGATTGCTTACCCTGTGGTCCTTTAGAAATTGATGGCTGTGGTAAAATTGCTTATTTGGAATCATTCTTGAATGGTTTTGTTTCTTTGTTGGTATCAACACAATCCGATATCTTAGAAGTTTTGATTGCAAATAGTATTGACTCTTTGGATGACGAACGGGATGATTCCACTGTGCCTGAATTATCTTTGCAGATTATCAAGATATTCATTCAAAAAGATTTGATTGAATTCAATGAAACTATTCAATCTTTCATCTCTACTAAATTGTCATCAACTATATCATCAGAGTTCATTGAATTGCCATTAGAAATTCTGAAAACTTATTCAAAATCCGCATTTTGCGCTCAAGATACCTTGCATTTAGTTATTGATGACATTCACAATAAATTAGACTCTCTTAATGAAACTAAACTATTGATTCAAAGTTTACCACAATTGAAGAATGTCGACATTCATAAAACTAAACATCTTGGCGGCTATTTGATTAATTCTTCCTCACAAACTCCAGAACCAAGTGCGGTCAATGAGTCTGATATCCTATACAGTTTCCTTACACTGGAAATTCTTGAAAAATTATACATTTCAGATCCATGGGAAAAGTTCGTCCAAAATGTTAACGACCATTACAATTCAGATGTTGTGTTACAATTCGTCAAGTCAAAAGAATCATTTTTAGCCAAACTTCTCAATGAACAAAACCCACACGATCAGTTGTTGACTAAAATCGAATCTAATTTGGATAATGATGATGATCTTTTTGCTGCATACGTTAAATTATTGACTCAAACTGTCACATTTGAAAATTCAAGCTTAATAATAGAAAGAATTTCTAAATTTGATAAACAGATAATGACTAAGATAATCACCCGATGTGGTTCCAGCTTAGTTCAGCATTTTGAAACGGTCACTCCAAAAATTCCATACAATGTAAATGATTTACGCGTTTATTTATTTGGTGAAACATTAGAAGAGCAAATGAATGTACAAGGTATACTGAAAAAATTAGCTTTGCCAATTTTGCTTTCAAAGTTGCTCCCTTTTTCGGCTAATCTTGAGATGAATTTATTGACCCAATTATCTTTTTGTTCTTCTTTATGTCACGATTTAGAAATTTTAGGTTCTGAGATTGAGAATAAAGCACAAATTGAAGAGTACCAAAGTTGTATCCATAGGTTGTTATTAACTCATTTCACTCAGTACAGTGTCAACGAGGTGATTTTTATGATAAATCCGTACTTGATGGTTGACTCCTCTAATCAATTATATGCGTACTATATGCAAAAACTTTTGACGCGCATTTTGGAAACTAAGATGGAATCATGTAATTTTGATAGCATCGACTTAAAGTTATTTAGCAGTGTGCAATCACAATACTCATTGATTAGGGCATCCAGACATAGTTTGACGCATTCTAGTTTAAATTATATGAGAAATTCATATGCTGTTAATTTATTAGACCCAAAGATCAAACCTCAGTCAGCTCTTGCGATTCAATCATGCATTATGCTAACAGCGTTAATGGATTTAGATTTAGATGAAGAAGTTTCCCCATCATTCAACATTTTACCTTCTCAAAGAATGTTGATTCTAATAAAGTCACTTTCTTCTTGGTTAGATGATGCAGATGCATACGAAGATTGTTTCATCGTTAATAGAGTTGTTTTGGCCAAATTTGTTCAAGTTTATTGTCATGGTATTTATTATGTTTGTGATTCATCCTATCCAACCGATTTCATCAATAGCATATGGCAATTGGGTTCTAGATTAATCATTGAAGGATTTGGTATCGTATCTTGTACTGAGAAAATGAATTTGTCATTATTGGATTCTACATTAGATTTAATAAAAGCTCTATATTTCTACAAGGATGATATGGAACAGTGGGATGAAATTTTGGAAAATTCTATTGATGAGCTAATCAATATTCTGTTTCAAATGGAAGCTGAGAATGCTATGGGTGAATCTATTTGTGGAAAATTAGGTGAAGTTATAGAACTAGTTGTTCCATTGAAAAATTTACATGAAAAATATGATCAACTTTATGATCTAGTTACCAAACGGGATAGTTTAGCATTGAAAAGAACTGGTTGCACTTTGCTAGCTAGGTTAATTCCAGAAATTCAAGATAAATTGGTTGTGGAATTCACTTTATCCAAGAAGAAGTTGAATGAAGATGGAGTGTCGGATATTACTTTACCAGGCGCCTTGTTGGAGGTGATGAACGAAGGTTTAAGTGATCACTTGGAATATTTACCGAGAGATAAAGTTTTGAGATATTTGTGGTCTTGGTACCTACTGCTGGCTCATTTCAAAAACATCACTCATCAGATGCGACAAGATTACATTTCTCAGCTAGGCCAAGATCAGATGAAATCGTTTTTAACTTTCATTTTTGAAGAGCTCGGAGATGAGAAGTTCAGCTCCTTAGATGCTGAGTATATTTCCAACTATTCGTTTGATGATTACAAGCTGGGGTTTGAGGAAGAGGTGAAGAAGTTGCTCATCAACTTATTGTACGAGATCAGCAACTACATTGGAGGCACTTTCATGCAAACGTGGTTCCAGTCTATCCGGAACAAACAGATGAAGGCCAAGGTGGAACAGATGTACAAGAAATCCATCAGTCCGCTGTTGATTAACGACATCCTGTCGACCTTGAACGGCAAGAACTCGATAGAAGACACTGACTTCAAGATTGCGATCAACAGGAAGTTCAACGAGATCAAATGCATCTTTGAGATTGACGAGCAGGTCATGGAGATATCCATCACGCTGCCGGAAACATACCCGCTGGAGCCGATCAGCGTCAACGGGTTGAACCGAATTGGGGTTGACGAGAAGAAGTGGAAATCGTGGATCATGTCGGCGCAGTACGTGATCAATTTCCAGAACGGGACGGTGCTGGACGCGATCCGCCACTTCAAGGCGAACGTGCGCGCCAACTTCGAGAACTACGAGGACTGTGCCATCTGCTACTCGATTCTGAACGCCGTGGACCATTCGACGCCGAACAAACGCTGCTCCACATGCAAGAACAACTTTCACTCGGCTTGTCTGTACCGGTGGTTTAAGTCGTCGGGGTCGTCGACGTGCCCGCTGTGCCGGTCGAAATTCCAGTTCAAGAGACATGCGTAGGGCTCTTGGCGCTGAACTCATGAGCATATTTTTTCTCCTGCATGTAAACAACTTATATAGAGGTAAACAGAGATGGACCAACTGCTGGTGACGACGGGCGCGACGGTCGCGTTCCCGGTCCTTCTTGCCGAGGTCCTGAGCGTCGCCTTTCTGCAGGCCGCCATCGACGCGGGCTTCGGCCGCCTGGTCGTCCAGTACGGTCCGGCCGAGACGCTCGTCAGGGAGTTGGCACCGGGCAAGCTCACCCCACGCGGCCAGACGCTCGTGTGCAGCTACAAGACGCTCCAGATCACGCTGCTCGCCTTCGACGCCAACCTCGTCGCCAACTACACCGCGCACAGCCGTCTGGTGGTGTCGCACGCCGGCACCGGCTCCATCATGGACACACTGCGCGGGTCCCAGGCGCGACTGCTAGTCGTCGCCAACACAGCCCTCAAGGACAACCACCAGCTTGAAATCGGACACGCGTTCCACGCGCTCGGCGCCCTCCAGCTCGTCACCATCGACCAGCTACGAAACTCCCTCGATTCCGGTCACGTGACCGGCGGTCACGTGATCCCTTCTCGGGGCATCGAGGTGGAGCGTATAATTTTAGAACGGTGGAAGTAGCGAGACGGAAAAGAAGGAGTATGACGTAGGGCATTGTTGGGCGAGTTTTGGTGGTGCGCTGGCGTGTGTTGGGTCAAAATGCAGCTGCGCGCCGCGACTCGCCAACGGGGCCATTTCCGTCGAAGTCCGAGCGGGCCCTGCGGGGCCAGCGCTCGGAGAGGAAAATTGCACGGTAATTTACCCCAATGAGGAAATTCCAAAGGGGGGTCTATTTTTAGCGAGCAGATCTGCTCTGGCACTATAAAAGAAGGCAGTTGCCCCGTCTTTCGCCCTTCCCTCTTGGCCACTTTTGCTCAACAACACAAAGATGCAAATTCCAGTCTTGTTATTAGCTGCTGTCGCGCAAGCTGCCTACGTCCCATCGGAGCCATGGTCCACCTTGACTCCTTCTGCTACCTTGTCCGGCGGTACCACCGACTACGCTGCCACGTTCGGTGTCGCCATCGTTCCATTGGCCTCGTCCTCCGCTGTCTCTGTCGCCGACAAGAAGGCCCAGCACAAGGAACAGGTCGTCTCCCAGATCGGCGACGGCCAATTGCAGGGTGCTACCGAAACCACCTCTCTCCCAGTCATCACCCAGATCGGTGACGGCCAGATCCAGGCTCCAACCGCCGTTCCAGTGATCTCTCAGATCGGTGACGGCCAAGTCCAAGCTCCAACCGCCGTTCCAGTGATCTCCCAGATCGGTGACGGCCAAGTCCAAGCTCCAACCGCCGTTCCAGTAATCTCCCAGATCGGTGACGGTCAAGTCCAGGCTCCAACCCAAACTACCGACGTCATCACCCAGATCGGTGACGGCCAAGTCCAGGCTCCTACCACCCACACCGAAAAGACCAATGTCATTTCCCAAATCGGTGACGGTCAAGTCCAGGCTCCAACCACCAGAATCATCACCAAGACCGAAACCGGTGTTTCCCAAATCGGCGACGGCCAAGTCCAATGGACCAAGGTTGTCACCGAAACCCAAACCGGTGCCTCTCAAATCAACGATGGCCAAGTCCAAGGCTCTGCTCAGGCTGAAGCCACTGCCTCTCCTGCTGGTCCAGTTAAGGTCACCTCTTGTTTGAAGGACGGCTCTCTCTCCATGACCTTGAAGGACGGTCTCCTCTTGGACTCCCACGGCAGAGTCGGTTCCATCGTCGCCAACAGACAATTCCAATTCGACGGTCCTCCACCTCAAGCCGGTGCCATCTACGCTGCCGGTTGGTCTGTCTCTCCAAGCGGTAACTTGGCCATTGGTGACAACCAAGTCTTCTACCAATGTCTTTCCGGTAACTTCTACAACTTGTACGACAAACACATTGGTTCCGTTTGTAACCCTGTCCACTTGAAGGTTGTCGACTTGGTCAAGTGTTAAATCCATTTGATACCGCGTTCGTTTCCCCTTAGCACAGACATTTATTTTCACCCGTTTGAATATGAACCCTAATGAGTTCTTTTATAATAATGATTTTTTTAGATTATCAAAATAAAAAATTGCATATTAACACTTACTTACTTCTCTTCAGGAATATCTCGAATTTGCTGAGCACTGGAGAACCTTGTAGTTTCTGAGGTACATGATGCTCAGCACTTTCTGCATTTTTATTCTACGCATTTTTTTCTTCATTCTTTTGAATCAAGCTGGAATTGAGATTTGTAAATTAAAATTAAATTAAAGCATATTTAAAGCATATATAAATAAATGAATGCGCAGAGGTGCCGTTATCTGACCTATTAGATGTTTCTTCTGACATGTTCCTTGACATGGTCCAACAAATTCTGACTGCTATTACTTATCTGGCCACTTAGTTGTTGGTCACCTGCTAGGATATTCAAATCTTCCGGGCCAAGCCCAACGAAGGTGGCAAATTCTTCTAAACCAATGTTACTATTAGGGTTGTTGGCCGATGCTGTCTGTTGAACATGTTTCAAGAGACGCGCAATTTCAGCAACATCAACGTCATTTTCGACGTTGTCATTATCATCTATGTTAATCTCAAAAGAATGACTATCAGTAAAGGTTTCTGATGATTGCTTGGGCGACTTAGGCGACGATGGGGTGTGGCTCAAATGATGACTCAAATCGTGATGGTGGTGCATTGGGGTATTATCGTTTGTTGGCGGCGAGTAACCATGGTCCGTTTGTAGCAAATTATGTTGTTCTTGTAGTTCTTGAAATTGTTGGTGGATGGATTTATCCTGAGTGAGGTGCTTATATATTTCATCATCACGATCATCATCGTCGTCGTCATCATTATTACTATTTGTGGCGTTGTTGTGGTCACTCCTGGCGTTATCGTGTGTTGTACTATTGCTATCATTTTGAGAATTTTGGTTGCTGCTGTTCTTGCTGCTGTTCTTGCTCTTAATATCAGTGTTGTCATTATCATTAAAGTTGCCACTTCCAGTAGAACCGTGGCGCTTCATATGCTGCTTTGGCTGTTCTTGTTCCAGCTGTTCCTGGATTTGATCTTGGTGATGATGTAACTGCTCATGCCTGGTATGCTGGATAACCTGTTGCACTGCTGATGACGCTGATGACGAGGGTGGAGGTGAAACACGTTTAACAACATTCATCACATTAGAAAGATCTTGATGTGGTTGCGATTTGTGGCATTTGTGGTTGTAGCTTATTTGGATGATGCCAGTAATCAAATCGTAGTTCATGTTGATCTTGGATTCGCAATCCTCAACTTTCAACTTGTTAATCACCTGACGTTTGTTTTCGCTTCGTGATTTTCTCCTTTTAGTCCTATCCTGAGAACAAATGAACATCCATGAGATTTTTTGGGCCTTAGTGAAATCTTTAAGCTGAGGGTTGTGGTGATCCCTAATGGCAAACTTGAACCCAGTAACATTCTGCAATGGAAAGATGTATGCCTGCACAATTTTCTGGCCAATTTCCAGAATTATATCCAGATTAAGCTGCTGGGGTGTAAACCGCGGCACAATATCTGAATCGACATAGCTGCGAAAGTTGTGCTGGGAGAGATCCATAGTGCAATTGAGACTGGCCCGTTGGAGAAACTGATGCCAATCATCGCAAACATTAGGCATCTGTGGCAACTGACGGGTACGCTTTTGCTTCACACGGCGCCGTGCACGACACTGTAGACATGTCTGGTACTTGTGAAGATCGCGTTCGCTCTCCTGCGTGCGTTTGACGCGACAACGAGAGCATTTCTTTGTCAACGGGTTGCTTTCCGCGTGGCTGGAGCTGTTTTCCTGAGCATGGTGGCTGCTTTCCAGCGCCATGGCCTTTAAATAGTCCTTGAATGAATCATCGGCATCTGTCTCCCCGTAAAACTCCTCCGCTGTGGCCTGCATAGCTCGAAACTTCCTCAACAACTTTAAAAAGTAATAAGTGTTTAACTTTTTTCCATTTAGTGACCGGAAACAAGGGAAAAACCTCCGTGTTACGTAAGAGTATTTTATGCTCAGCATTTTAAGATCCCAAACAAAAGTTTCAACTTTCTAATATAATTAAAGCGGGTATTACATAAGTACTAGAATATGATTATACAAAGAAACAAAGAAGAGTACCCATAAAGAATTTTATCCATGATGGGCGCAAAACAGACCCGGAGTTTTGGAACAAATTGTTGGTTGCTGCTGGCATGCTGGCTAAGAAAGTACCTGTAGTAGTTGTAATGTTTCTCTGGGCGGTTTCATTAAAATCATTTGAAACGGACGAATATGGAGCCCCTTGCTGTGAGCTGCTTGTTGGTTTCACTATTTGAACTTCAAATCCTGTGACCTTGCCGTTTTCATTATATTTGGTAGCTGTCACGGTTCGCGTCAATTTTAATGAGGAGTTGTAAGCAGTAACACTTGAACAAGGAACAGTCACCCTTGTTCCATCAATCTCAGTAACGGTGACATCTTGAGCATTGGTTGGTTTCACAATTTGCACTTCATAACCGGTGATATTACCAGATGAGTCTGTTATTGAGGCAGTTGTGGTGTATTCATATACATCACTCATTCCAGTTTCATATCTGGTCTTTGTTTCACATGGTACTGTAAGTGTTATACCACTAATCTCTGTGATAGTAACGTTTGGCGATAATGTACCAGTTGGTTTGATGACTACTATTTCGTAACCAGTGATTTTACCAGATACATCACATTTAGTCACCGTTGATGTGTAGACCTGTGTTACAGTGACTCCATACTCAGTGGTACTGATACAAGGGACTGTGATGGTAGTGCCGTCAATCTCTGTTATGGTAACCATAGAGTCGGGAACTAATACGGCTGGTTCTGTGAAAGTCATACCTCTGGAATTTGTTGTGGTAACTACAGATGTAACAACTGATGGAATATTGGTCATTATAGTTACTGTTGAACGATTGGCTGTTTGAGTAGAATCGGGAACTAAGATAGCTGGTTCGGTTATAATAGAACCGTCTGATCCAGTTAAAACAATCTGGGTAGTAACGGTACTTGGTACGTCGGTAGTAATTGTAACGTAATTCTCGAATACAGTGCTGGAATCAGTTACAATGGTAATTTGGGTAATCTTTGACGGCAGCTGAACAATAACTTCACCAGAAATAGTGCCATTCATAGTGACAGTAGAGACGTAAGTAGTTGGTGAGCCCGTGCCTGATGTAATAAAAACTGTTGGATATGGCGTCAACACAACGTAATGGGTGGTCGTAGCTTTACCATCACTATCGGTCTCAGTAACTAAAGTAGTAGATGTAGTCTGAATCCAACTCCCCTTAGAAATATATTCTAACGGCACTTGGATGACGTTCTCCGTGTAAGCCGTTCCACTTGTCGTGATAGTAGTCAAGTAACTTGTAGACACTGAACCTGATGTGATTGTGGTGGTGCTGAACGGCGTGTAAACAACATAATGAGTAGTGGTTGGATTACCTTCCGAGTCTGTCTCCGTCACTAAAGTGGTGGTGGCAGAATCCACATTTGATCCCACAACAAGGAATTCATATGGAACTCGCACAATAACCTGAGCTAAAATAGTACCGTTAGTGGTGACGGTAGAAACATAAGTAGTGGGTGAGACTGTTCCTGCTGTAGTCCAAACTGTTGGGTATGGAGTTATCACAACATAATGAGTAGTAGTAGCTTTACCATCACTATCAGTCTCAGTAACTAAAGTAGTAGATGTAGTCTGAATCCAACTCCCCTTAGAAATATATTCTAACGGCACTTGGATGACGTTCTCCGTGTAAGCCGTTCCACTTGTCGTGATAGTAGTCAAGTAACTTGTAGACACTGAACCTGATGTGATTGTGATGGTGTTGAACGGCGTGTAAACAACATAATGAGTAGTGGTTGGATTACCTTGCGAGTCTTTTTCCGTCACTAACGAAGTGCCAGTCGTCTCAATATCGGCGCCCACTGTGGTAAAATCAAATGGAACTTGCACAACAACTGCACCAGTTATAGTCCCGCTAGTAAGACCCGTGGACACGAACGTCGTCTCGCTTGCTGAGCCTGTTGTCACATACACTGTTGGGTACGGCGTCAACACAGCGTATTGGGTGGTCGTAGGCTTGCCATCGCTACCTGTCTCGGTAACTAACGTGGTCGAAGTACTCGGAATCCAGCTTCCCTTGGTGGTGACTCCAAAAGCGTCTTGAACAACCTTCTCTGTGTAAACTGTTCCACTTGTCGTGAAAGTAGTCAAGTAACTTGTAGACACTGAACCTGATGTGATTGTGATGGTGTTGAACGGCGTGTAAACAACATAATGAGTAGTGGTTGGATTACCTTGCGAGTCTTTTTCCGTCACTAACGAAGTGCCAGTCGTCTCAATATCGGCGCCCACTGTGGTAAAATCAAATGGATCTAAAACAACTTTTTCAGTGTAAACAGTATTTCCATTTGAAAAAGTGCTCAGGTATGTCGTTGCGATGGAACCAGATGTAATAGTGGTAGTCGAGTACGGGGTGTAAAGAATATATTCGGTATTTGTTGGAACATTGTTGGTATCATATTCGGTCACTAACGTGACTAAAGCTGACGAAATTTCAGTGGCAACAGTTTTTGTTTTGATAGGTGGATACACAACCAATTGGTAAGTTTGTGTCACCCCATCTGTCCCCACAAGAGGAGTATACAACGTTGTCAATTTTGTTATTGTATTAACTGTGGTTGTAGATATCGGCCAGGGTTTTATAACGATGTATGCGGAACCTGGGTCTCCATTTGCGTAGATAGTGGTGGTTTGGGTAGTAAGACTCGAGAGTCCAGAGGTAATTGTAGTTGTTGAGAAAGGAATATCGACAACCACTTCGGTGTAGAAGTTACCATTGGAGTACGAATAAGAAACTGTGGTCGTTTTTGTTGTTGTGATATCAACATGAGTAGTTCTAGGGTTCAACGGTTGTAAAACAGATGAGCCACACCCGGCTTTAGCAACAGGTTGAACAGCATAATCAGCAAAGTTGCTAATGACGGAGCCATCTGGAGCTTGTAATTGGGCATTTAATCCACCTAGGCCCGCGTAGTTAATGTTAACAATTCTAATAGGCACGTACCCTTTGTTATCAAGGAAAAAAACTAGGGAGTTTTGACTTACAGTAGAGTATGACATGCTCAAAAAAACAGGCAGCCCCGAAGGGGGGGTAGGGTCTGTTAAACAACAGCCGTTGAGGGCACCTTGACCAATCCAAATGGCACTAGTATCATCGGTAGCTAAAACTTGGAGGTTGTACAACCCTGTCAATTTCATTTTTAGAAACCCTGTGATTTCAAACGTAAAATGATTGTTGGTGACTCGTAAACCATTCCACAAAGTATAACCCTCAGGGGTTGCCAAAGAGGTCGAAGGAAACGACCAGCTGAGAGTTGTCAAACCATTGAAGGTTCCCAAAAGTGATTCTGTTGAGTAACCGGACATTACGTACGGGCTATAAAGAAAACTGTTTGCCAAACTTGTATAATAATAGTACTTGAGTTTAAACCCAGCAGCTCCTCCAACAGACGTACATGCCAACTGTGATAGATATGTTGTGGGGCCAATAATATCCGCAGCCAGAACTTCAACTGGAGCCCAGATACTGGAAATGAGCAATAAAAACAGCTGATATACCAGCATTTTGAGAGTCTGGTCAATATATGATAAAGAAGTTTGTTAACAGATGTGTGAACAAGAGTGAAAACAATTATACTCATTCAATTCCAGACTGTTTCAGAAAATCTGTTACAGCTGCGATTTATTTTTGCTTGCTCTCGGTTTAATGCAGAGTACAAGAATGGAGCAAATTTATTTTAAGGGGTCAAATTATGTTTTCTGTTTTTTACGAAGCTTTAAGGTCTGGCTTAGAGTTACAGACTAGCTTTCCTCGGGACACTGCTTTTACGTTACACTGTTAAAGCACTGTTGTCAGAAAAAACTCAACCATCAACATTTAATGCAGGTCGCCTTTGAGCTGGAAACACAATAGCAAAACATATCCTTCCAAATTACCCATTTGGGCCGGCCTCATAAGCAGGGCGGCTTACTTGTGGCATGTCCATAATAATAGACGAAGTCTTTTTATTGGACTTCAACAATTGCTCTTGACCCCTATTGTACTAACTGGCGTCTGTCAACCAGTCTGCATTGTAGTCACCAAATTTTTGAGTCGTGTGACCTTCTACTGACTCTACAAAGTGTGTTGGCCCATATACATTACCTAAGGAGGCTTCCTGTTTTTTTCTTTCTCTGTGCTCGTATCTGAGGTGGATTTTAGGGTGGTGTCAGGTGATAAAACTTCTCAGAACAGTATTGCTATTTTTCGGTTATGAAAAAAAAATTCATGCACATCGGTGAGCAACATTCCTGCAAAGCGGTACTTTGCTATTCTCGGGTTCTTTTCGGGCACTCCAGAACCTTTCGAAAGTGGTATAAAGAAAAGCTTGTAGTATGGAAGCTACGTCACTTGGGGAGGGTGATTACTAATGAGAAGCAAAAAGACAAACATTGCGGCGCCATCGAGCGGAAAAACTAGTACAAGCCCAAACTTATTTAGCTGCATGCACTAAAATGATTCTATGCATGTCTTCTTTTCTCTGAGCACTAACGTCATAATCGCCTTTGAACAAAAACCGCAATGCCAGTGAGGGATTTCTGAAGACAGACATATGGAGCAGTGAGAGGGTCATCTGAAAACAGTGCCTGTCACTCAGTTGTATGAAGTACGTAGTAATTGAATATTGACGAAACAAATAAAAGCAAGCGGCTCTATTGATTTTGGGCGCGTGGATGCAGCTCTGAAACCTTTACCGACTAGCTTTTAGTAACTGGCACTTTTGAAATCGTGCTGCTCTTCTTGGAGCTGCAAGTTACTCTGAAACAAGAAAATAACGCAGCGCACATTCTGCGGAATGCGCTCGGGTCATCTAGCGGGACCCGCCTGACAATGCATGGCCCGGCTCTTTCCGGCCTTCCTGATGTTCCTTTCTGTATCGGGTTTCCAAGCCATTTGCCGAGATTTTTCCTGGCTTGCTGTTTTATCCACTAGATGCATCATGCAGAAGAGCTTGTAACAAAAATAAAAATATGAGCTCCCGCACATCGCCGGGCTTGGTTCAGTTCTAGACTAGCAAGTTACTTTTTTTTGCCTGCGGAGTCAGTTTGTGTAATGATCCAAAAGGTTGATGAAAAATAGTAGTGCAAACACGAAACTTCAGCGAAATTGTTTTTTCTCATTCAATTTCCGTTCTCCTCTCTCCAAACCAGTGAAATATACAATACTCGAGTAACGATGAAAATTCACTTGGCCAAGAATGTCGTATGATTACCAGCTTGTGCCCTTTAAACTTGAAGACCCTTGAAATTCTTCATGTAAGATTTTTTGATTATGTAACAGTTGTTCTGGCTTATGTAACATAAAAAATCAGAGTTTGCGTAAAGACAGGTGTTTTGATCTTATAGGAAAATGTCACGCAGAGCACAGGCTCGGGCCAACTATACAGAGGAGCCACTGTCAGATGAAGACTCGTTTATTTCTGACGAGGAAGATGGAAGCTTAAGCTCTGAATCAGGGACGGACAATCAGGTAAACGCGGATGTAGACTCCGATGAAGAGTTCGATGAAGCTAGCCTGGGTGACGACATAGATGCGGAAGACAGGCCAACCAGGCGGTACAAGCAACCGGGTGTTCGCCAGGTGATGTGTAATTCCAAGCAGTGGGTTTTGAAGCTGCGTTTTGCTGACAAAATCGCATATTCTGCTGCCTTTGGTGTTGTCAAGACTCCTCAGCCTGTCAAGGCCATTCCTAGATCCGTCATGGTACTCACAGACCCACGCACAAAGGCTCAGAAACTATCTGAGGAGGAATTGATGTTGAAAAAGGCAGAAGCCACGAGGAAACGTAAGCATTTTATCCAGAAGAAGCTAGAAGCAGAAAAGAAAGAAACCTTGGAGAGACTACTAAACAAGCGGGAAACGAAAGCTAAATCTGCATCGGTGGCGCCAGAGGAGGGCTCGCGTAGAGAAATTAAAAAGAGGGTGCTCATAAAGCACAAGGCTCTGTTTAGCTACTCTTCACGAACCGTGAAATTAGAAGATGGCCAAAATCAAAATGTTTCGTACTACTCAATGGTTATATAAACATATCTATGCATCCTTGGACGCTTTGGTGGAAGCCTTTGTGATTTCTTTTTTGTAGGCTTTAATAAAAATAATACCATTAACAAGAGTCAAGGCCAAAGAAATGACCTTGTTGAAAATGCTCATTCTGTGAGATCTGATAAGAGGGTAAAGAATCAACATAGCCTCCATAGAATGTGCAACGGTCAAAAATTTGAAGAGATATGGTGCGTATTCCAAAATCTTCCCAGTTGCAGAACTTCCCAGATGTAAAAAGTCAGTTAAAGCAACCTTAGCCCACTCTGGTTTGGCAGAAATTGCCCAGAGAGTCCCAAAAAGAGCAATGCCAATGATATCCTTGGTTCCTGTAGGTTTTGGCACAGTGTTGACGATGTACTCGCTGAAACCTCTCTTTTTGGCCGCCTTAGCTGCCATGGACACAAACTGGCCTCTCGCATCTCTGAAAGTTTCCAACCTTTGCTCAAAAGGGATTCTGACAGAGGTACGGCCACCTCTGTCGTTTAAAAAGGAGACGGTCATGCTGGAAAGATCCATGGTATCCAATTTTGGGTTACTTTTGGCCATATCTAAATCAACCTGGCCAAAAACAACAAGATAGTCTTCCAAATTATGGACATGGTCCTTATTCATATGCTTGATTATTCTTTCTAAAATTTGGGAGTCAGACATGGTCAATTAGTTACAGTGAGAAGCAACTCGCAATCTTCAATTCTATCTTACAAATCCATCACTGGTTTTTTTGAATTTTCGGAATCAAACCGTAAGCTCCGATCACGTGACATTATCAAAGTGAAAAATAAAGATTTTAAGCTCTTTTTGTTTCTTCCTCGATGGATCCTATAGCAGTACTAACTGAGTTACCTCCAGAGCTTGTTTTACCCATTTTATGGCAATATCCTAAGCATTGTAGTCCTGTAACACTTTTGTGTTGGCTTATAGGGGCGTCAAATAATGGCAAGACTGCGATTGACTGGGGATTTTTCAAACTAGCAAAAAACGTTATCTATCAATCGGCCTGGTATTCAGACAATAAACTCATATTTGGCCGTCAATTGTATAATAAGGATTATAATTTTGTTAAAGATGGCGACGAAATATTCCAGGTTGTGTTGGAACACTGCGAAAGGATAGGATCTTTGAAGGTGGATCACTCTGATAGCATCAATATGAAGACCCTAAAGAAACTCTTAAAAGCTTCTGAAAAAGTTGAAATGGGTTTTGAAACTTTTGTGAAGTTGCCTTATGAATTACAGCTTCATACTGCTCCTAAAATTATTGTGCTTCATGTCTCTCAGCCTTCAAAATTTACGATGAGCTTGAAGGCAGAAAACGCAAGAAAGCAGATAGTGTTAAATTCAGGTAGACAAATGAAATATTTGAAAAACACTGAAATTGAATACACCACAGTAGGTCGATTAACTGCTAGTGAGGTAGTCAAAAGTACATTAAATAGCCACAACGTGAATCAAAAAGTGACCATTGTCAAAAGCAAAAAATCTGGCATAAGGCTTGCGCTTGAAATTTTAGAAAAAAACGCAGTCAATATCAGAATGCTTGATTTAGATTGGATGTCTGTTCAAGATGAGATTTTTGACTTTTTCAAGTTGTTGGCGATAAGCAAGAATATTCCGATAATTTTTGGTGAATTTATGTTAAACTATCATAAATTAAATGCGCAGTCATTGCCTTTTGATCACAGGTTCTATCTTAAAGGAATAGTTGATGTTTCCAAAACATTAACGGAAAACCCACCTGTTCGTTTCACTAAACTTGAAATGACTCATTTGGAAGGTAACATATTTAGTAGATACTATTCTCAAAGTTGTCAAAATTGCGAAGAACTCCATCTGGTAGATGTCATTAGTCCTTTAAAAGATTGCTTTGTGTTCAATCACATGGCAAAGTTACAAGTATGTACTTTGGAAGCGGCTGATTTAACCGATGCACTTATTCCTAAAGGAGTTGCAAGCCTAACGACGGTAATTTTGAAAGACTGTCGCTCGGATAACGATACATTTATGGAATCATTGTGCAGTGCGACAATATTGAAACTTGAAATAAGTTCTTGCAATCTCAACATTCCAAGACTTACTCCAGGTTTAAAGGTATTGTCAATCACCAACGATCAGTTGACTACATTTTTGAATACTGACAAAGCACATTTATTAGTGAATAGCTTAAGTTACCTTGAAGCTTTATCCATTAGTGCGTTGAGATACGAATGGACTCAATTAGATTTTGAAAAGGCATCCAAAGTTCATTTGGTTCGTATTCATGACATTACAAAGGCATGTTTGGGTTTCAGAGGAAAAATGAATCAAATGTGTCTCAAAAGAAATATAATTGTAGATTATTTATAGATATAGTGCTGTTTTCTAAGCACTAATAAATATTTGCATATGAGCTTGGATTTTTTGCTCAGCATGGTAACAATTGGTAATGTCCTTGCCTGTGGAGTTCGGGTTTTTTGTCCCCTAGTAAGCTATACTTGCATACCTGAGAAAGTTTGGTCTTACTTTAAGAGGCTTTTTTTTTTATTGAAATGCCGCAGAGGCTGATAATCACTTGGTTAACGAATCTGCATAACAAATGAGATACCTCAGAAAAATAAACACAAAGTCTAACTCAAGGAATTTGTAATGGTACAGTGAAACTTTTTAAACCAAAACCCGTTAATACTACACCAGATTATTTTATAATTAGTTGTAATGCCAAAACGGCGTCCAAAACATTTGGCCTAGGCTTGCGACCTCTATCACCTGTAGTGATTAAGTTATTATTATTTTGGTGTTACCACAACTAGCTACTTGTCATGATAACATGAGCATATGTGAAAAAGGCTCAGCTCTCAAAGTACGGCTTGGCATTTTTTTACTCATTGAACGAGACGAAGGGCAAAATTTACAGACTTCAAACGTGATGTGGCATATGCTCACAAAAGGTTATACATTTTATTCTCTGAAAACTAAGATGGAAAGAGACCTCAACTGGCGTCTTAAATGAAGAACACTGTCAAAAGAGGACACGGCCTTACACACCGCGAATCCCCTCTTTAGATCAATTCGTCAGGATTCCACAAATTGTTTATTTTTCCTAAACACGCCAATGGGCTTGGGAGCAGTCCGAATAATTAAATCGGCTCAAGGTAGCCAGGAAAATCCTTTTACCCGTAGAGCACTGCTGAACCATTGGTGGAAAAGACGTACTTACTCCGCAGTTAACGCAATGAGGCCACTGAACTTAGGACCATTGTGGTCCATATAGGTCACTCTAACGAATCGTGCTGTTAGAACCGCTGCATTGTTCGCCAAAAGTTAATCCGAAGGCCAAACATGGAACTCCACTCAGGCCTCGTCTCTGCAATGGGCTCAAATATTGGGGCCAGAAATGGGCGGAAAGCCTCCAAAACAAGCTCCAGCGTCTCAGCAAATTTGAAGCTACGAAATGATCGTTATCCGAACCCGTAAACTGGCAGGAGCCTAGCACTCAATCACATTTAACCGCCAATTTTAGCCGCCAAATGACCAGTTCTGGAAAAATTATCCCCTTATGCAAACCAAGTCATTCTTCATATCGATTTTTTTCTTTTCCTTAGTGTTAGACCAATGTTTGCTCGCCAGTTTGCACGCCAATCCAGAGTGTTTGGTAGAAGAGCACAAAGTACTGCTCCGAATTCTGTTCCAAAAACATTAAAATCTGGATTTATCGGCACTACTTTCAAGGCTGCTGTCATCGGTGCTGCTGGGTTCTGGGGTTATTTGACTTATCTGGTGTATGTGGAGTCGAATCCAGGCCAACAGTTACCTCAATCCGAATTCAAGCCTAACGGCTTGAAAAAGAAGGAATTGGTCATTTTAGGTTCTGGCTGGGGAGCTATTTCCGTTTTGAATAAATTGGATACTACTAAATATAATGTCACCATTGTCTCTCCTAGAAATTATTTCCTTTTCACCCCATTGTTACCTTCTGTTCCGTCTGGTACCATCAACATCAAGTCTATCTGTGATTCGGTTAGAACCATTGTCAGACAGAATCAAGGTGAAGTTAAGTATTTAGAAGCTGAAGCCACTGATATTGATCCAGTCGCAAAGACTGTCCACATTGAACACAGAGACCCAAGATTTTTCGTCGGTGAAGCTTTCACCGAAGAAAGTGCCCCAATTGTCACCTCATTGAACTACGATTACTTGGTTTATGCCGTTGGCGCAACCGTTAACACATTCGGTATTCCTGGTATCTATGAACACGCTTCCTTCTTGAAGGAAGCTAACGATGCCACAGCTGTCAGACAAAAGCTATTCAACCAAATCGAGGCTTCCAGATTGCTACCAATTGATAGTGAAGAAAGAAAGAGATTGCAACATTTTGTCGTTTGTGGTGGTGGTCCAACTGGTGTTGAATTAGCTGCTGAGATCAAGGATTACATTGTTCAAGACTTGTCTAAGATTATTCCAGGTATCGAAAAGGAAATGAAGGTCACTTTGATTGAAGCCCAAGCCAACGTCTTGGCAACCTTCCACCCAAGATTGATCGAGTACACTAAGGAAGTGTTCAGAGAACAAGAGTTAGAACTCAGATGTAACACCATGGTCAAGAAGGTCGATGAAAAGAATGTTTATGCAGCTTTCAGATATCCAAATGGTAACACCGAGGATGTGGTCATTCCATATGGTACGTTAGTTTGGGCTGGTGGTAACACTCAGAGAGAAATCACAAAGAAGTTATCCTCCAAGATTGTGGAACAGAGTACTGCCAGAAGAGGTTTATTGATCGATGAATACTTAAGATTAGATGGTTCTGATTCTATTTACGCTCTTGGTGACTGTACCTTCACTGCCAACCCTCCAACAGCTCAGGTTGCTTACCAACAAGGTGTGTACTTAGGTGAACATTTCAACAGATTGTCCAAGTTGGAAGATTTACAGCACGAAATGGTGAACGTTTCCAACGCATCGGATGTGCCAAAGATCGAAAAGAAGTTGGCTAGAGCTCAAAAGGTCATCCAGCCATTTGAATACGTCCATCAGGGTGCCCTCGCCTACATTGGTAAGGAAAGAGCCATTGCTGACTTGACATGGGGTTCTTGGTCTACTGTTGCCCTTGGTGGTAGCTTGACCTTCTTTTTCTGGAGAACTGCCTACGTCACTATGATGTTGGGTATCAAGAACAAGATTTTCATTTGTTCCGACTGGCTGAAGGTTGCCATCTTCGGTAGAGATACATCCCAGGAGTAATCTACATTGAAACACAATACACAACAGATTTATTCGTAGTTTTTCCTTTTATACTTTAATATTCAAGCTAACTAAAACGGCTTAGCACATTTACGGTTTTCCACTATGCCGGTGGAAGGCGATATCATGGTTTCCCAGTCCAAGGGATATAGCAAGTCTCCATTTGCGTCCTTCGCGAAAACGACGCCCAGGTCGTTTCTCGCGGTGGTCAAGTAGTAGCTGACCCCGTCACCTAGCGAAATGACCAAGGCACGCACGATGTCGCCGGGCTGGAAACAGTTCCAGGTTTTTACCGAGTCCCTTTCTGTGGACCTGATATCCTGCGACCGTATGGTACCCTTGAAGAACTCGCCAGTTTCCGTGGGCAAGAGATTTGTCAAGTGGATCATCTTCTGATCGTATTTGGACGTGTCGAACGCCTTCTGCTCGTCCGCTCTTTCGTTTTCGTTCGCCTCGTACGTGTCCTTAGCGACGGAGAGAATCTCGACGTTGACCCTCGAGTTCGTCATTCTCGTCACCTTCGCCAGAACTATGTCGTTCACATTTGGGGTGCTGGCCTTGTACTTGCGCACCTGCAGCGAGTCTCTGATGTCGTCTGAGTTGTCCGCGTAGCAAGGGTCGTTTTTAGGGATCACGCTGACTATCTGGGAGCCCTCTTCGTCCTTCGCGCTCTGGACTTCCACCCGACCCAGCGTGGTCGATACCAGACTCGGTATTATGTTACCTGCATGCTTCAGTCTGTCCAGTCTGACGTTTGTTCCCGCTAAAAGCTTGAGCGTCTGTCCGTTCTGCATCAGATACACAGGAGCAATGGGCTGTCCAGGCAACACCTTCTGCGGCAGCTGCGACGTCATTTTGCTCTCAACGCTTTCAGATCCAGAAGGAGTGAAAAATCCATACAAATCTTCTGTTTCAAGGCTGTGTAGGCTATTCTATTTTTTTACTACTGAAAAGGGAAATAAAAAAAATAATAAAAAAAAAAATTTCAGTCTGAAAAATTTTATTTCTTTTCACACCTTTTTCTTTAACTTAACAAGCACAATGGGTAAGTCTGCTGTCAAATCTAACAAGAAGGAGTCCAAGAAGGTGTCCAAGAAGGAGCAAAAGAAGGTTGAATCTTCCTCTGAATCATCTTCTTCCTCCTCTTCCTCAGAATCGTCCTCCTCAGAATCTTCCTCTTCTGAGTCCGAATCTGAAGAAGAAGAAGAAAAGAAGGAGGAATCCGGTTCCGACTCCTCCTCTTCCGACTCTGAGTCCGAAGAAGAAAAGAAGGAAGAGTCTGGTTCAGACTCCTCCTCCTCAGACTCCTCCGACGACGAGGAAGAAAAGGAAGAAAAGAAGGACGAGTCTGGCTCAGACTCAGAATCCTCCTCTTCCTCTTCCTCTTCAGACTCTGAATCCGAGTCCGAAGAAGAAAACTCCAAGAAGAGAAAGGCCGACTCCGAGTCTGCCACCGAAACCCCTGAACCAGAAGCCAAGAAGGCCAAAACCGAGGAAGAGCCTGCCACCATTTTCGTCGGCCGTCTCTCCTGGAACATCGACGACGAGTGGTTGAAGAGTGTTTTCGAGCCAATTGGCGGTGTTTTGGGTGCCAGAGTCTTGACCGAAAGAGCCACCGGCAGATCCAAGGGTTACGGTTACGTGGATTTTGAGTCCAAGGAATTGGCCGAAAAGGCCGTTGCCGAGATGAACGGCAAGGAGGTCGACGGCAGAGAAATCAACGTCGACATGTCCAACTACAAGAAGCCTTCCAACAACGAAAGAAGCAACGACAGAGCCAAGACCTTCAGAGACCAAACCTCTGAGCCTTCCGACACTCTTTTCATCGGTAACTTGTCTTTCGACACCAACAGAGACTCCGTCACCGAGTTCTTCGCCAGCCAGGGTACCATCTTGGGTGTCAGATTGCCAACCCACCCAGAAACCGAGCAATTGAAGGGTTTCGGTTACGTGCAATTTGCCTCTGTTGACGAAGCCAAGGCTGCCTTCGACGCCTTGAACGGCGAATACTTGGACAACAGACCAGTCAGATTGGACTTCTCTACTCCAAGACCTCCACAGCAGGACAGAGGCTTCCAGAGAGGTGGTAACGGTGGCAGAGGTGGCTTCCAAAGAGGCGGTAACGGCGGTGGCAGAGGTGGTTTCCAAAGAGGTAACAGCAGACCAGCTGGCTCCGGTGCTAACTCAACTCCAGTCCAATTCAGAGGTAACAAGAAGACCTTCGAATAAACACATTGACTTTTTTGCTTAGCGTGTATGTTTCTTTCTCAATTTCTATTGTCATTTTATATAAAGGTTCAAAATTAAAATTTAAAAGTTATCATTAGAGTCTCATGAGCACATGAGCACATGAGCGCTATTTTTCAATGAGATCTTCAACTAGGGTATTTTTCACCTCGATTATTGAATCATCTGAGGAGACAGATAGGACCAGCGTCATGGACAATGGTCAGGTTTCTCCTACAAAGCGGCAGTATGGATCAGGCCGATCAGGGTTTTCCACACCGCGAAAATCAAGGACGATAGATCTAGGGATTGGCAAAGCCAGCTCTCCCAATAAGAGATCTATGAGAGATCTAACAGAAGTTGCAAGTAGGCTAGCATTGGAGTCTCCGTCTAAAGCATCTTACAGTGGTTCCATAGCGGATATGATTGTTCAGGAGAGCAAGAAAGAGTCCGCGTTGAAGCCTTTTGGCTTTGAGATCGATCGGTTACAATTTCCAGTCGCTTCAACATCACCAGTGAAAATAAAGAAAATGTCAATAATACCAAAAACACCGTCCAAACAGGACAATTTCAACTTCATGAAGGAGAAGCCAGAAATAAGCAAAGCAGCATCTTTGTTGTCAATTAATTCGCCCACAAGTTCGCCCCTACCGTCACCGACATCGTCGCCTTTCAAAACTCCCAAGAGAAATAAGCAATCGCCTCTCAAGTCATCACAACTATCTCCGTCGAAGGGCCAGTTTGTGATACCCACAATAGACAATCGCTCAATGAGCATCCAAGATAAGATAAATTTGGTTAAACACGAAGAAGATGACTTGGCTTCTCCGTCTATTACCCCCAGGAAGAAATCGCCTCTGAAAAACATCAGTAAAGTGTTCACCCACTTGGAAGATATCAGGCCTAGAAACTACAAAGAAATCAAATTGATGGATGTGCCGCCAAAAGACGATCCGAATGACTTTCTACTGAAGGCAGACCTCCAGAATAGAAAGCAGTCGGTGAACGTTGAAGGTTTCGAAGCATATTTTGAGCAGGTCAAATTGAAGTCGAGAACCAGCCATAACAGTATGTCCATGGCCCCTGCTATTTCATATGACGATTACCACAAGTACACTGCCATTTTGGACACTCTATGCATCAAGCCCATTGAGAGCCTAAATGACTACTACGAGACCCAAGCTGCTCAGTGGTTGTTCGAGATGAAAGAGGGATTCAATCTGGCGTTTTATGGTGTTGGATCAAAGCGAGATCTGATCAACAACTTTGTTGAAACGATCCTATTGCCTAGAGTGGACAATTCTAAGTGTTTGGTTGTCAATGGGTACAATCCGGACTTTCATATCAAGACGTTGTTTATGGAGATATGGAAAAGATGTTTCAAGAAGCCCGCTCCTGCCACCAAGGATATCATTGACATGTGCGAACTGACCATCAGGAAATTCGAAACTGGCTACGATACCAAACAACTAGTTCTGGTCATCCACAACATTGACGGCGAATGTCTGAGAAAAGATCAGATCCAGTATATGTTGAGTCAATTAGCACAGTGTGAGCAGATCAGTTTAGTTTGCTCTATGGACAATGTGAACACGCCTCTATTTTGGGATGCGTCTGCCATGAACAGTTTCAACTTCATCTTCCACGAAGTCTCGACCTACATGAGTTACCAGACAGAGGTGAGTTTCAGAGACCCGCTATCACTGGGCAAGTCCGATGAATTTGTGGGCGCCAAGGGTGCCAATTACGTGTTGGATTCGTTGACATCCAATGCGAAGGAACTGTACAAGAATCTGATCGAGTTACAGATAGACAAACTCCAAGAATTCATTGACAACAGCGGCGACCCTGCTAAACACGAGATAACGTCATTGCAGGGCAGTGTGGCCAACAGTGTACAGTTCAGTGTTCTGTATGAGATGTGTGTGTCGCTGTTCATCACTTCGAACGAAATCTCTTTCAGGACACTTCTAAGGGAATTCGTCGAACACAAGATGTGTCGCTTGCAAAGAGACAGGAGCGGCGTGGAGGTTGTGTTTGTGCCCTTTACCGTTGGTGAGATGCAAAAGATCCTGGCAGAGGAGTTTGCAGAGTAACTTCTATAGAGAAAACAGATTAATAGATTAATTATCAAGTATCAGATCTGCTGAGCATTTTAGAGGCCCGATTCGAAAATGGCAGAAAATGGCCGATATTGGTGGTGGCGAAATAAAGTAGCTGTTAGATGTATATTTACTCGGCTTTCGTTTCTTCTTCCCTAAAATAGCCGTAATGTCAGACCAACCGCCGATCGAGCTCATTGACGTTTGTCAATTGGCTTCAATTGGGATCGACGCCCAGAGTTTCAACTTCATGGCCACCACGCTCGAGTCGG
This sequence comes from Saturnispora silvae, assembly GCA_030579555.1. NCBI lineage: Eukaryota > Fungi > Ascomycota > Pichiomycetes > Pichiales > Pichiaceae > Saturnispora > Saturnispora silvae. The sequence continues at coordinate 174,214 of JAKTRE010000009.1, read as the reverse complement.
ACCGCTTTGTGTGCTCGCGAGAGCAGACCTCAGAGGGCAACACGGCAGCCATTGTTGATCTGGCCTCCAACAACACCGTGACGCGTAAGAACATGTCGGCCGACTCGGTCATCATGCATCCAGAGCAGATGGTGATTGCGCTTCGCGCCAATGACACCACCGTGCAGATCTTCAATCTCGAGACGAAGGAGCGTCTCAAGTCGCACGTCATGTCCGAAAAGATCGTGTTTTGGAAGTGGCTCAACAACTCCACTCTCGGGGTGGTTACTGGATCGAACGTCTACACCTGGAACATCTTTGATGGCACGGAAAACGGGCCTGTGATTCTCACATCCAGACATGTGTCTCTCAACAACTGTCAAATCACTCAATTGTGCGCCAACGAGTCCCTCTCGTGGTTTGCTGTCGGTGGTATCGCACAGGAGAACAACCAGATCGTCGGTCACATCCAATTATACTCCAAGGAAAGAAACATCTCTCAACCAGTCGAAGGTCACGTGTGTACTTTCGCCAAGTTGAAGTTGCAGCAATCGTCTGTTGCCACCGAGATGTTCGCCTTTGCTTCCAAGAAGTCGGACGGTGGGATCTTGCACATCAGCGAAATCGATCATCAAGAGGGTGCCCCACAATTCCAAAAGAAGTCCGCTGAAATCTTCTTCCCTCCAGAGATCGAAAATGATTTCCCTGTTTCTATTGAAATCTCATCAAAGTACGGTATTGCCTACGTTCTGACCAAGTTCGGGTTTATTCATATCTATGATGTCGAAACCGGTAAGAAGATCTTCTTGAACAGAATTTCCTCAGACCCAGTTTTCACCGCCTCTAAATTTAACAGCGATTCTGGTATTATCGCCATCAATAGAACCGGTGCTGTCTTAGCTGTCGAAATTGCCACCGACAGAATCATCCCTTACATCCTGTCCAACTTGGGTGATGTCGAATTGGCTTTAAGCTTAGCTTCCAGAGGTGGATTACCAGGGGCTGAAACTTTGTTCAATCAACAGTTCAACCAATCTATTGCTACCGGTGATTATCAATCCGCTGTCAAAATTGCCGCTTCTTCTGCTCAATTAAGAACCCCAGAAACTATTTCAAGATTAAAGGCCCTACCTGCCACTCAAGGTCCTGCTCCAATCTTACAGTATCTAGTGTACTTATTAGACAGAGGTTCATTGAACAAATTTGAAACTTTAGAATTGGCAAGACCATTATTACAACAGAATAGAGTTGAGACTTTAGAGAAGTACTTAAAGGAAGATAAACTAGATTATTCCGAAGAATTAGGGGATTTAGTAAAGCCATCAAACGTTACATTGGCCTTAGCTGTTTACTTCAAATCAAATTCTCCATCGAAGGTCGTTCAATGTCTTGGTGAATTAGGTCAGTTTGACAAGATTATGCCATACTGCGAAAAGGTTGGTTACAATCCAAACTTTGTTGTCTTGATTCAGAACATTTTGAGATCTAACCCTGATAAGGCTGCCGAATTTGCTACTTCCTTGTTACAATCGCAACCAGATTTGAACATTGAACAAATTGCTGATATCTTCTTCTCTCAAAATTACATCCAACAAGCCACTGCTTTCTTATTAGATGCATTGAAGGAAAACAAGCCAGCAGATTCTCACTTACAAACTAAGTTATTAGAAGTTAACTTGTTACATGCGCCACAAGTTGCTGATGCTATTTTAGGTAACGACATGTTCTCACAATTTGACAAACCTGTTATTGCTCAACTTTGTGAGAAGGCTGGTTTGTACCAAAGAGCCTTGGAATTATTTGATAACATTAAAGATATCAAGAGAGTCATTGTTCACGCTGAAAACTTACCTATCGATTGGTTGGTTGCCTTTTTTGGTAAGTTGAACGTCGATCAGTCTACCGCTTGTTTGAGAGAAATGTTAGACAAGAACATGGCCCAAAACCTACAAGTTGTTATCCAAGTTGCCACCAAATATTCCGACCTTATTGGCCCAATTACATTAATAAAGGTTTTTGAAGATTTCAACTCCGTTGAGGGCTTGTACTACTACTTATCTTCTATTGTCAACCTCACACAGGATCCTGAAGTAGTTTTAAAGTACATTCAATGTGCTGCTAAATTAGGTCAAGTAAAGGAAATTGAGAGAATTGTTAGAGACAACTCAGTTTACAATGGTGAAAAGGTTAAGAATTTCTTGAAGGAAGCTCAATTGGATGATCAATTGCCATTAATTGTTGTTTGTGATAGATTTGACTTTGTTCACGACTTAATTTTGTATCTTTACAAAAACAAGTTGTTCAAGTTCATTGAAGTTTATGTTCAACAAGTCAACCCAACTAAAACTCCTCAAGTTATTGCTGCCCTTCTAGATGTTGATTGCGACGAAACCATTATTCAATCTCTTTTGAAATCTGTTATCGGTCAGGTTCCAATTGCTGAATTATGTGATGAAGTTGAAAAGAGAAACAGATTGAAGATTCTCTTACCTTTCTTGGAAGAAACTTTATCCATGGGTACTACTGATAAAGCTGTTTATGATACATTAGCTAAGATTTACATCGATTCCAACAACAACCCTGAAAAGTTTTTGAAGGAAAATGATCAATATGACACCCTAGTTGTTGGTCAATATTGTGAAAAGAGAGATCCATTCTTAGCCTATATTGCTTACGAAAAGGGTAAGAATGACTCTCAGTTAATTGCTATCACCAATGAAAACTCTATGTTCAAATACCAAGCCAGATATATTTTGGAAAGATCCGACTTAGGTTTGTGGTCTGAAGTTTTGAATGATGAAAACATTTACAGAAGACAATTAGTTGATCAAATTGTTGGAACTGCTATTCCTGAATTAGAAGATCCACAACCAATTTCTATGGCTGTTAAGGCATTCATGGATAACAACTTACAAGCCGAATTAATTGAATTGTTAGAAAAGATTGTGTTGGAACCCTCTCCATTCAATGGTAATCCTTCTTTGCAAGCTTTGTTGATGTTAACTGCTGTTAAAGTTGACCCATCTAGAATTTTAGGTTACACTGAAAAAATGGATGACTTTGATGTTGATGAAGTTGCACCAAGTTGTATTGAACATGGTTTATTCAACGAAGCCTTCGAGATTTATGACAAGGCCGAAAGATACCAAGATGCTATGAAGGTTATTGTTGAAGATATCATGTCATTAGACAAGGGTGAAGAATACGCTGAAAAATTGAACAAGCCAGAAATTTGGTCTCAATTGGGTGAGGCTCAATTAAACGGTTTGAGAATTCCTGAAGCTATTGACTCCTACTTGAAGGCCGAAGATCCATCTAATTTTGTTCATGTCATTGAAGTTGCTGAACACGCAGGCAAGGAAGAAGAATTAATTCCATTCTTGTTAATGGCTAGAAAGACGTTAAGAGAACCAATGATTGATGGTGCTATTATTAATGCATATGCCACCTTGAATCAATTGAATGAAGTTGAAAGATTCTTGAAATTATCAAATGTTGCTGATTTGGAAGCTATTGGTGATAAGTTATACGCTGCTCAAAACTATGAGGCTGCTAAATTACTTTACACCAGTATTTCTAACTACTCTAAGTTAGCTTCTACCTTGGTGTACTTGAAGGATTACAGTTCTGCTGTTGATTGTGCTAGAAAGGCCTCCAACATTGGTGTTTGGAAACAAGTTAACCAAGTTTGTATTGAAAACCAAGAATTCAAGTTGGCTCAAATGTGTGGGTTACATTTGATTGTTCATGCTGAAGAGTTAGATCAATTAGTTTTGCAATATGAATACAACGGTTATTTCAATGAATTGATGTCCCTTTTCGAAAATGGTTTATCATTAGAAAGAGCTCATATGGGTATGTTTACTGAATTAGCCATCCTCTATTCTAAGTATGCTCCAGAAAAGACTATGGAACATTTGAAACTATTCTGGTCTAGATTGAACATTCCAAAGGCTATCAAGGCTTGTCAAGAGGCTCATCTATGGTCTGAATTAATTTTCTTATACTCTCATTATGATGAATGGGATAACGCAGCTTTAGCTATGATGGACAGATCAGAAGCTGCATTTGAACATAATTCATTCAAGGAAATTATTGTTAAGGTTTCTAACCTTGAAATTTACTACAAGGCTATCAACTTCTACACTAATGAACACCCAACTTTATTAATTGATTTATTATCAGTCTTAAATCAAAGACTTGATCTACCAAGAGTTGTTAGAATTTTCCAAAAGTCAGATAATTTACCATTAATCAAACCATGGTTGATTTCTGTCTTAGACAAGAACAATTCTGTTGTTAACCAAGCATACCATGATTTGTTGATTGAAGAAGAAGATTACAAGACTTTAAGAGTCACAATCGAATCATATGACAAATTTGATCAATTAAGTTTAGCTGAAAGATTAGAAAAGCATGAATTGATTTTCTTCAGACAAATTGCTGCATTAATTTACAGAAACAACAAGAAATTCAACAAGTCAATTTCTATTCAAAAGGAAGATAAATTATGGGCCGATGCTATTGAGACAGCAGCTATTTCTGCTAATGGTAAGGTTTGTACCGAATTATTGACATACTTTGTTGAAACCGGTAACAAGGAAAGTTATGTTGCAACGTTATTTGCTTGCTATTCTTACTTAGAGTACGATGTTGTTTTAGAATTGGCTTGGTTGAATGGTTTAGAAGATCTGACAAAGCCATACCAGTTGTCTGTTACTAAGGAAAACCAAAAGAAATTGGATACATTATACAGGGAATTTAAGGAAAGGGAAGATAAGCAAAAGGAAAATGAAGAATCAGTTGGTGGTCAAAGGTTATTGATCACCAATGGACCAAACGGTGGGGCAGCATCATTGGGCTATTAAAATGCTGATTTCTTAAGTAAAAGAATTAACGTTTAGATTATTTATATGTGTTTAGAAAGACAATCAAAGGAATATCATGATGTTACGCTGAGTTTTCTAAAGGTGGAAGTCACCATTGGAATCTTTAGTGACGTATTCAGCTTCAGTGACGATACAGTCGATATTTTTGTGAGGAGTAACATCGAAAGACGGATTCCAAACGTTGATGCCGACTGGGGCAGTTCTAACTTTGGCCAATTGAATGGCATTTTCATTACTTTTAATGAATTGGCCTTTAGAGTCCACTAATGCACCACTGACAATAGTTAGTTCATCATGAGGTCTCTCTTCGATTTTGATATCATCACCGGATTTAGTTTGATGATCAATGGTAGTTGTTGGCGCTGCTCCAATGAACTTGACATCGTTATAGATTGATGAGATCAAAGACAATTGGAATGTACCGATTTTATTAGCCAAATCACCATTTTGGACTATTCTATCAGCACCGACAATAATGAATCTTAGTGGAGCCGTTGATTTCAAATCGATTGATTGGTTCACATGATTCTCAGGGTTGTTCAAGTTGTCGATGAGGAACGAAACCATGTTATCAGTGATTAAAGTAGAAGGAATTGACTCGTACAGTAACTCAAAGGCAGTCAATCTCGACCCTTGGTTGTAAGGTCTCGTTTCACACGCGTAAGCGTGATCAAAGTAAAACTCGTGTTCCGAACTGGACTTTGAAAGGTACTTATTCAAATGTCTGATGATGCCCAAGGCGGTACCATGGTTTGAAGTAGCTAATGAGCCGGTGTTGCAAATCGTCATGACGGAGAATGGGCCCTTGAAATTGGACTCTTTCAAAGAGTCAATGATATACTGCAGCCCGTTTTCACCGATGGAGATGTTGTACTGCAAATCTTCGTTGTAGAAGATCTGACAGTTCTCCAAGATTAAGTGATACAAGGAGGTGACATTACCAGTTGAAGGATACTCGCTGATCAGTTTCTTCAACAGATTACAACCGTTTGAGAGATTGACAGCGGTCGGTCTCGACTCGATCAGATGATCGATTCTTTCCAGCAATCTGTGCTTGAACTTGTCCAGAGACTGAGTATCGTACCCGAACTTGCTTGCCTCGGACTCTGACTTCAGCACCCTGGACAGCTCGATACAGATGGAGAAGCACCCCACAAGCATGATCGCAGGCGCCCCTCTTGTGTACATGCCCTTGATCGCATCGTAGCCCGAGAACCTTGCCAACTCAGCATCCTCGTCTAGGGGGGCTATCGAATCGATTTCCAGATACTCCAACTCATGGGGGATCGTCAATTGGTTCAGAATGAGAAGTCTTGGCTCCGGACTAGCCTCGAACTTAATAGCCTGCAACGACATGGCAACTGGCTCGAATTCGCAAAATGACCCAGGGCACATGGGCCCTAACGGTTTATTCTTTTTTCAAACGGGTGAAAAATGGAAAAACAACGTCACGTGACAATCACGTGACCACAACATGCCGGTCACGTGATTGCTGGCGCGCTTCTCGTTTAGTTTTATTTTTATTTACAGCCTCGAATTGGAGAATGAAATTTCCAAAAAAAGCCAAACGTGTTTTCTTTCTTCCAGGTTAAACAGAAACGATAAACATGACATTCTTTGATGAGATGAAGCAGGACTTTGGGTCGATTCCAAGAGTTGACGAGGGCCAGGAAATATCGACGGACGAGTTTTTGAGCGCCAGCGAGTCGCTAGTGAAATTGTTCGATCTGTTGGGATCAAGTGCGTTTTCCGTTGTCCAGAACGATATGAACGGAAACATCACCAAAATCAAGCAGAAGTTGACCAAAGATCCGATTGGCTCAGCAACGTTGGAGAAGCTCATTTTGAGCGAGGTCGGCGGCGACAAGACCGCCACCCAGGGCTTGCTCTGGTTGACCAGAGGCTTGGAGTTCACGTGCGAGGCCATGGCCAAGGTTATCGAGAACCCAGAATGGGAGTTGTCCAAGGCGTTTGAAAAGTCGTACAGCGAGACCTTGAGCAAGTACCACTCGTTCCTGATCAAGCCTGTGTTCAAGCTGGCCATGAAGGCCTGTCCGTACAGGACAGACTTCTTCAAGAAGTTGGGCGAGCCTTACGACAAGGTTTTGGAGCAACTAACTGCGTGGGTCAAGGGCTTGAAAGAGGTGGTCAGCCAGATCATGGAGTTTTTCAAGAAGGGTAACTACGGTAAGGGCTTGTAGGCCAGGTGCACTAGCTGGACGTCTTTATACATACATACATACGCACACAACAGATATCGATAGATAATACGTTTGAAGGTAAATGGTGGGGGATTTTCTAAAGAAAGTGTAAATAGTAATTAAAACAAAAAAATAACGAAGGTGTTTTCCAAGAATCTAACCGTTAACACAAACACACGCACCGTATCACACCGTATCACACTTATAACAAGGCCAAAAGAATGGCAACAAAGGAGGTGAACAAAGAGCCAGCTTGTAAACCGGAGGCGTCACCCTTAGAGGAGGCGGAGGAGATGGATTCGACGGAGGCAGAGGAGGAAGAATCAGAGTCGGAAGTCTTGGTGGATTGGCCCTTGGTGGAGGAAGAGGAGGAGGAGTTCTTAGCCTTGGCAGCCTTACAGGAGAAGTCACCCTGGATGGCACCCTTCTTGGCCAATTGGTTGAAAGGAGTACAGTCGGCATGGCCGGTGGTGTCCATGTCGAAGGCACCTCTGACGGTTCTCAAGGATTCCATGGTGACGTTTTCGAAGGAACCCTTCAAGATGACGGCACCTTGGACGGTCTTGATGGAGTCGATGTTGGTGATGGAGTCCAAGTTGGTGTTGTTGGCAATGACCAAACCACCGCCGATGGAGGTGACGTTGGAGAAGTCGATGTGGGTCAAGTCGTCGTTGTTTTCAATGGTCAAGTCGGCACCGATGGAGGTGATGAGAGGGAATTCCAATTCTTCCACGGAGGACTCGAAGAAACCGGCGGACTTGTTGACGCCCTGGATGACAGGCATGGAGATGGAGGAGACGGAGTAGAAGGTCAAGTTGTTGGCCCAGACCAAGTCCTCGAATTCGACGACGGTACCCTCACCGTTAAAGGCGACGGTCAAGGCGTTGGACACGGTCTCGATGTTGGACGAGATGGAGGCCATGTTGAAGTTGTTGTTGATGTTGAAGATCTCGACGTTGGAAGGGTTGATACCGTCGAGGGAGTAGAGCTGGGTGTCTGAGACCAAGATGGAGTTACACTCGGTGACCTTGGACAACCCGGTGTTGATCAAGTTAGGCAAAGTGACCCAGTTGATGGCCCCGACAGACTCCAAGTTGGCGAAGGACAAAGTGGACAAAACAGTCAAGCCAGTCAACTTCAGTTCACCGGTGATGGTCGTCAAGGAGTCACCAGTCAAGGCGACTAAGTTAGTGGCGTTGAAGACTTCCAAGTCACCGTAGATGACTTTGACGTTGGCGATGGCGGCAGAGCCGAGGTCGCCCTGGAGAAGGATGTCACCCTGGACGGCCTCGCAGCCGGCGAGCCTGTCCAAGTCGGACTGCGCGGTGGCGGTGAAGGTGTCCTTGAACGAGCAGCCGGACGCGACCTCGATCGAGGTGGTGGACGTGAGCGAGGCCTGGATCGACGTGTTCACGTCGTCAGTGGTGGTGGCGGCGGTGGTGGTGGTCTTGTCCTTGGCAAAGGCGCCGGCGGCGAGCGCAAGCAGAGCGACGGAGAACTTCATCTTTGCAATGGTAAAGGAGGAAGGAAAAAATGAGGGTGACAGGACAACAAGCTGCTTGCCATTCTTTTCCGTTGGTACGAGAAAAAAAAAGATCGCGGGTGGCAGGTGCTAAAAATAGCGCCAAAGGTAAACAAAGCAGATACCGGCGGCGGGCGGCGGGCTGCGCGGAATACACCCCGCGCAGACTACAGCACGCGTTCACCAGACCACGACCCGCCGTCATGCAGCGGTTTTAGCGCGTGCGAAACGCCCGTTGCGCACCCAAACAGACCCTCGACTTCGCACGCTCATCTGCTCATCTGCTCAGCACACTGGCCAGATCTGGCCGTCTCGCTGTCAAATCCTCAGCTGATAGCAGGCCGGGTGGGGTATTGCTGGAGTGCGGCAACCTGCGCGAGGGCGAGACGCGCGTTGGAAAGTTGTTCCGGCCCAAGACCCTTGGGTCTTGGGCCGCGGACCCGTGGTCGCAGGGGCGCTCGGACGCGGTTTCGACGTCCCGGACACAGCGGCCTGTGCTGGCCACGGTCCAGTGTCGCAGTTGAGCGAGACCCCAGGCCGGTCGGCTGTTTTTCGGTGGGTCTGGCCAGAACACAGCGCCCTTTACGTAAGCCGAGGCCAGTGTTCTGGGTTGGGTTTTTGCGTTTCAGCTTGTTTTTGTTTGTGTTGGTGTTTCAGATTGGAAAAAACAAGCCATTAATTGGATTTGGCAATGTTTATTGTAGGGGACAAGGTGCTGAGCAGCGGCTGGTGAAGCTTTTCGCAGACGAGGCACCCTTCATTGCGCTGATGTCGTCGTTCGAGACGTTTGACGCGCTGTTTGTGGACGCGCTGGACCTGCGCGGGGTGGCGGGGGCCGGCGCAGGTGTGGGTGTGGGGGCCGGGCTGATGGACGTGTCGGCGTTGCAGCTGCTCGAGCAGACGACGCTGCACACGCTGCAGACCAACACGCGCATCCCCACGATGTTCACGCTCCCGTCGCACTTCAAGGGCTTCACGGGCCCTGCGGGCGCCATGCGCGGTGTCCACCACTCCGAGACCGACTTCCGCTATGCGTCGAAGATGCCTGCGCCGGGCCCAGGCGTGCGGCCGTCCATGGCCGACATGGAGTTTCCGCAGGACGCGGGCTCGGCGCTGGCCACGCTGGCTCCGTCGTTGTCTGGGACGGTGGCGGCGCCGGCGCCGCCACCCGGCCTGGCCGCGGCCGCGGCCGCGTCTGCGTCCGCGCAACTGTCGCACAGCGACATTCTACTGCTCAGGCCCGAGCCGGCGCTCGACCCGCCGTTGAAACTGCTGGATGAGCACCAGGTCCTGTGCTCGGCGGGCCCCGCGCTGTGTGCCAAGCTCGACGGCAAGTTCTATCTGAACGCGCGGTTTCTCTCGAAACTGGGGGCCGACGACGTGCCCGTGGCGTGCTACCGCCGCAACTACATCAACGTCGACGTCGACGTCGACTGGAAAAGCTGCGTGCCGCGCTACGTGGTCACCGGCGACGGCCAGAAGTTCTACATCGAGCAGATCCTGTGCCAGCTGAGCGCGGACTCCAACTTCGGCGACTCGTCGCCGGAGATCTGCTTCTTCGACCCGCCCAAGGTCGCGTCGGGCGCCGTGGTCAGCAACAACCGCATCGAGAACTACTCGCACGAGATCGCGCTCGACAGCACCAGCACGCTGCCCTCGCTCTTCTCGTTCCGACGGTTCCAGTTCAAGAAGGCCACGCCCAACAACGGCAAGTTCATCGTGCGCGACTACTACTATCTCAAGGTGGCGCTCGTGGCGCTGGTCACGAGCGACGACCCGCCGCGCCTGGGTGCCAAACGTGCGCGTTCCATCCCCATCACGCTTGCATCCGTGCGGTCCAACCCGCTCTCCGTGCGAGGCAGAAACCCCTCCTTCTACAACAACCGAGACGACGTGCTCATAGAGAAGAAGGAGCTCGGCCAGTAGTCCGGGACACACGCAGTCCGGGACCGTCCGAGCCAGACGACTTTCTTCTGCCAAGCGATGCTGAGCCCTGCTGAGCGTTTTTTATTGCTACTAGAAAATCATGCTAATGTATAATACCTTTCCTTTCAGATAAAGGCTTTGAGTCCTGTGCGTCAGTTTCTGAAAATCGCTTGCACTTTCCCGCGCAATGACCAAGAAGACAGTGTTTCCGCCAGGGAAGGGACAGCTTTTCTACGCAAAATCCAAGGTGTATTTGCATCCGACGTCCAAGAAGAGCGACAATATCGAAGGCTATTTGGTGATCGTCAAGCCCTTTCCGATGTCGAAGTTCGAGGAGTTCGTTGTCGCGTTCATACCCAGGACAGACTTGTCGAGCGACGACGTGTCTTCGCTCGACGAGTTCGATCTGTACGGCTTGGATGGTAAGGACTTTGATTTCTACGCCCCCAGTCCGGCAACTGTGTCAAGCTCTTATCAGACTCCGAAAATCGTCAAGTTCATCAATCGGCCCGTCAAAACGTCCATTTCCTCCTATGCGTTTGGGTTCTCCATCGACGAGCTGTACTCGATCCAGGTGAGACCGAAAACGTCAAACTTGTGGTACGGATCAATCATTTTCCATCCAAGGTACGAGACCGACCAGATCCCTCCGGTCTTCTTCCACGACGACGAGTGCGAGGGCACCAAGCGAGAGGAGAAGTTGAGACGGAACTCGTTCGAGCCCTTTTGCTCAAATATCATCGGCAATAATCAGCTTTACTGGGGTGGCGACAGGTTCTTGTCGTTGCTGAAAAGTCTAGTCAATATCAAACAGTCAAAATTGGAGCAGGGAATGTTCCTAGTCAACTCAACCGACGAAGATTCGTTCAACTTCATTCCGTCCACTGTTGAGGCTCCAGTGGACACCACGGAAAACTATTTGAACAATCTCATCAATACTACCAAATGGTCCATTTTGACAAACCTAGCGCAGGTGACCTCGTTTGCAAAGAACCATTACCAGAACTTGCTGAACAACGACAACGTTCCGCTGTTTGTCAAGAAATTCTTGAAGTTCAACAAGGATCAGCCTTTGGATTTTGATTCGGCCAATGTTTATTTGGCCAAATGGGCATTGAAGGTTCAGGAAGAGGCTGAACAATCACGTAAGATGATTATCGGGAACAACTATTATAACGATCTTATCAAATCCGAGTTTGGTGACAACTTCATCGAGTTGACTCCGCTGGAGGTTTCTAACGCCACAAGACACTCACCAATTGATAAGTCTCAGTGGTCCAACTTCTTCGATCAATCTGGTAGATTGAAATTCACTAAAAATGAAATTTTGAAGGAGATTTTCCATTCCAGCGTGGAGCAATCGATCAGAACTGAGGTTTGGCCCTTTTTACTAGGCATTTATCCATGGGACTCATCAGACGAGGAAAGGAAAATCATCCTGAATTCATTGAACCAGTCGTACATTGAGTACAAGAATAATTGGAAGGGTAATTTGGATAAGCAGCAAAATGACGACTTTTTCAAGGACCAGAAGTTCAGAATCTTCAAGGATGTCAAAAGAAACGACAGGAATATCGATCTTTATAAGGACAGTGATGATGACGAACAAGACGATAACGAAGACGAAGAACAACCAAATTTTGAATTTAAGAACCCTCATTTGAATAATTTAGCCGACATCTTACTCACTTATAACGAGCTGAACCATAATTTAGGTTACGTCCAGGGTATGACCGACTTATTGTCGCCATTGTATTACATTTTCCAGGATGAGGTCCTGACATTTTGGTGCTTTGTCAAATTTATGGAGCGAATGGAAAGGAATTTCATCAGAGACTTGTCGGGTATGAAAAACCAAATGATCACACTAACAGAATTGGTTCAGTTCATGCTACCAGACTTGTACATCCATCTAGAGAAATGCGACTCGTCCAATTTGTTCTTTTTTTTCAGGATGCTATTGGTTTGGTTCAAGAGAGAGTTGCCGTTTGACGAAACACTACAGTTATGGGAGGTTCTGTGGACCGATTACTATTCCTCGCAGTTCATTTTATTTTTTGCCTTGGCCATTCTGCAGAAAAACTCAAAGGTCATCATCAATAATCTCCATTCCTTTGAGGATATCTTGAAATACACAAACGACCTAAACGGAAACCACCAGCTTGGAGAGCTCTTGACACGAGCCGAGTTGTTGTTCGTCAAATTCAAACAGATGGTGGAGTTGATCGACAGGAAACATCTCAAGAACCAGAAGAACCCTGTCAAAAACAGCAACGACACAACATCTCCCATCTCTGACAACATCCGTCTGTTGCTAAGCAAGGAGATAATAGTTGCCAAAGAAGAAGTCAGAACTGAAAATACGCCCTTCGGCTAGTTTTCGCCCTGCGACATTTCCTTGTTCAGCCCACCTGGTTTTTCCTTCCTTATATACCTTTTATCGATAATGACCACTGTAATCACAGTAGCGACTTTTGCTGAGCATGCTCTTCTTGGCCATATAAATTTATTTTCATTGGCTAAAGTGTTTTTTCGCATTATTATTTAATATTTTTGCCCTTAGCTTAAACACCTGTAAACCAGTAGATACAGATAAGAAATATGACGCTAGATTGGGGCAGCAAGAGCTCGCAGAGCGCGAATCGTCTGTTTAGGGGCGCATGCTTCTACTTGACGAACCCAAAGGACACCAAGTTGTCGTATTTGATCGAGTCGCATGGCGGTCACGTGTTGGATGAACCGAGAAAGACCTGTACGGTTATATCAAATGACGAGTCGGACAAGAACTTCCCCACGCTGTTGTCCCAGGACTACATCTACGACTCGATCAAGAACCAGGTCCCGCAGCGCCGGAAGGATTACATCATCAAAAAGGTTGAAAAGGCAGCGGATATCAAGATCAACTTGAACCCTCAGGACACAGTCAAACTGGAGCAGGGCAAGTTCATCTACAAGCCAAACGAAAATAACTCAGTTATCAAGAAATCAAGCAAGTTCAGCAAAGAGGAAGATGATTTTATAATGGATGTCATCAGAAGAAATCCCCATTTGAGATCTACTCATTCATTTTTTGAAAGAATATCGCTATTCCTGCCATTAGCAGGTCACACAGGCAACTCTATCAGGTATAGATATAGAAAAGCTCTTGCAAAAGAGGTGAAATACTACTACTCCGTGGATCCAATAACTCATGAGCTAGTTTTGGATCCGAAGACTAATTTACCAATCAAAGTTTATGAGGCTCCTGCGTTGCTAAAATCGCAATACACCGCAGAGGAAGATTACAATCTATGTAAGATTGTTTTGAAATATTTCAATGAGAGATCCCAAAGGAATTTGTCAGCCAAGCAGAAACAAAATGTGACAGTACCTGAGTCTGTCTATCAATCCGTCTCTTTTGAGTTCCCCACCCATTCCGCTATGGCTTACAGAGATAGGTATAGAAAATTTGCCTGTAAATATGGTTTACAAAATTATATCGATTACTACGAAAATTGTGCAAAAGAAAAGACTAAACCATTGCCAATGAAAAACCTAAGTTCGAGATTTGACAGAAAAGATGTACCAAGACCTACCTTAAGCGACGAGATTATCAAAATTGAAGACGAAGAAAGTGACGAAGGCGAGCAAGAGGAAACACCAGAGGTTAAAAATACTGATATTGAAGATAAAAAGGTTTTGAGAGACTCAACCTCATCTAATAACAATAATGTACCAATTGAACCAGCAAGGAAGAAATTGAAATTAGATACATCTAAAATTAAATTGGATGAAACAGATGACACTTCTATTGCAGTCGCTGCAGCAGCCATTGCTAACATCCATGAACAAGCCATTCAGTCAAAACCTAAAAAATCCAAGTCTAAAAAGGCCAATAAGAAGAGTTCTCGTGCAAATGAAATTGACTTTATGCCAAATGACCAAGCTGTCATTGAAGAACATGAAGATACCGATCGTTCTGCTAACTTATTTGAACAAGAACTTGTTAAGATTGTCCAAAATGAGATTAATCATCCAAATGACGATGAAGTGGTTGTTGTTGACGATGTTGATGATGTTGATGATGGCTTAATGGATTACAAACAACTATTAGAAATTGATCCAGAGCCGTTAAAGGATAGAGAAACTAATGGTATGATTGATTCATTAATTATTCAAGTTGCCGACTTTTTCGATAATTACGTTGAAGGTACATCTTATGAATTATTCAAAGATTTGAATGAAATGACGGGTATTTCATTATTTTGGTTGTCTTATTGGTTTGACTGTTCTTGTGGTATGTTGCCAATTTTCCACTATTCAATTGTGAATTATTTACAGACCGGTGAATTGATTTTAGAAGAGTACCCTGGATTTTGGACCGAGAAGGATGATGAATTACTAAAGAAGGATCCAGATAATTTAGATTTACTGAAGTTACATGGTAGTGAGAGTGTAATGAAACGTAAATCTGTATTATTTGATCAGCAGTTTTAATTTTACCCTCAAAAGGTAATGATGTGTAATGATATAATGAATATAATGACTAAGGTGTTTATATAGCAAGTTTCTGTAATTAAAAATTATTTGGAAACATGTTTGACCTTGAAGACTACTCTGTAATATGTAATCAATGCTAAAATGGATGCAAGGATGGATAAAAAGAAACAAATTTCAAACGCGGAGCCGTAACATTTAGACTCTAGATCACAAATCAATACTGTTTTCCCATCATCAATATCAATCAGTTTAGAGTGAGAATCATAAACATTTGCCATATATGAGCTCAAAATTAAGTTGGAAACAACTGGGGAGAGATTAATTAGCCCCCAGTTGAAAGAAAAGTTTGGAACTCCCCATAAATCACTTGTAATTTGGACCATTGCAGAATACAGAGAGCCATATCCAAACCCAAAAGTTGAACTCATGATCCACATATAATTGTAAGTGTTATTCATTGAGCCTACGACTGTACCAATTATGGTCAAAATCAGAGGTATAATTAGAATAATTAATCTCGTTTGATCAAATTTATGAACAACAATATCGCCCAGGAAACTGTTGAACAATCTTCCAATACAGGAAAATAAAGACAATAAGAAGACTTGCACTTGCTGATCAGATTGTAACGCTGCATTGTAGTCGGGATTGATTTTTATGAAATGTGATCCTCCATGTAAAGCAACGACAATCAACCCAATTGAATAAATGTACATCTGTGTGACCCCTGCTAGGATTGACAAAACAATAGTCAAGTACCAAAAGTTAGAATGCTTCAAAACAACCTTTTCAATCTCGACATTATGAAGATCGTGAATGTCGTGATCTTCATCCAATTGAGGCCCTTCTTCGGCCGCTTCTGATGGTAGCGGCAGAGAGATACCGTTGGAATTATAATCCCGGTCGATGATGAATATCACCGGCAAGGTTACCAGGAATAGCGTTGAGGTAATCAAGAAGATCGTCAACAATAATTTACCGGTGTCACCAGTGGTGAAGACGCTTGCTATTAAAGAGAAGAACAACCCACTTGCGCCGAAAAACGTGTTTGGCAAGCCTGTAGCAATACCCTTGTGATGGGGCAAAACCAGCAACCCCGACTTCATAGAAACTAACAAGACCGTGCTGGAACCGACCCCAATGAAGAGGAACAACACGCAACTGAGCCACACATTGGAGTACTCGTAGACAAACTGGAGGTAGAACAGCAGATACCCGAGCGTGACAAACGCAGCAGACACACACGCCATGTAGGTGTTGCCCATTGTGTCGATGACGCGTCCCACGACGGGCCCCATGGCCATCATGGCCGACTGCCCGCAGATCGCGATCTTGGACAAGTCCGAAGCTGAGTAGCCCAGATGCAACCCCACCTGGGGCGAATACGCGCCGTACAGATACATTGTGCCGGCCGCAAGGTTCACCAGACACACCGAGCCCAGCAGAAGCACCGTCTTAGCCGAAACCATCTCTGCAAAAGAAGAAGCACGTTGCTATCGCTTTCTGTATACCTTTTTTGATATCTCTTCCCTATAGATTAAAATACCGCCTTACGCCGGTTAGCGCCGCTGCGGACTTAAGGTGAATTTGAATATTCAATATTTTGGGGCCGCTGGTGGCTTTTCAGGACAGAAAATTGCTGAGTTCAAATCTATCAATTTTTAGCTATCTGGCAGTGCTGTTTTGACCTCTATGGGATGTATCTGAGATTAGTTATGAACGACTTTAAAATTGGCCTTTGCTGAATTTAGATTCAAAAGCGCAAAAATTGAGTCTTTATATCACTATAAAGGCAATTAAGAGAGATATATGCTTTTCAGCCTTTTCAGAGCTCCCCTGCTGTCACAAAAGCCAAAAAGGAGGCATATCCAGTTCTGGCTTTGTCATGAGCATTTTTTTAGAGATTTTTCACCTGCTCTTTCTTTATATCTCTGAATGGCAACGAAACTGGCGCAGCCCCTCAAGGTGGCCTTTTTTGGGTCAGACTTGTTCAGCATTAACTGTCTCAAACCTCTAGTGGAGCTCCAAAAAACTCGCGGCTCGGTAATCGCCGCCATTGATGTCATTGCGCGTTCTCCAAAGTTATCGGGTAGAGGTATGTCAAAATTGAAAGATGTTCCGATAGCAGATTTCGCCGAGCAGAACAGTTTGTCATTGTTTCGTGCCGATAAGAGAAGAGATTTTGATAGTTTGCTGCAAAACAACTATGACCTAGCCATTGCAGTTTCATACGGCAGATTGATCCCGTTTGACTTTTTGAAATCCATTCCATTTGGCGGACTAAACGTTCATCCTTCGTTATTACCTAAGCATTCTGGTCCTGCTCCGCTGCAAAGGGCATTGCTAGAAAACGACGAAACTTCTGGGGTCACCGTTCAAACCTTGCATCCGACAGAATTCGATAAGGGGGATATACTATCAATGGAAGAGTACCAGATCAAGGACGATGAAACTTTACAATCCTTGACCCAGACTCTATCAGTTCTAGGAGGCTCAATGCTAAGAAATGTTCTAGTTAATTGCCTATTTGATTCTTCAAGCCCAAAATATAAAATAATTGAGTCCCATCAGCCGTTCACTTACGCATCCAAAGTTACCAAAGACGATTCTAAGATTTTATGGGATGAGTTCACAAATCTACAAATACTAAAAAGACAAGCAACTCTAGGTAATCTATTCACGTATAAGTTAGCCTTGCCAAAGAAGAAAAATAAAGATGCCAGTCTAAAAAGAATTGTGTTCACAAACTTACAAACCTATACCCCGCCAAACAATAAGGAACTGAGTCTAGTTGAACCAGGATCTTTTACATTGGATGATGATAGCTTTATTATCAAAACATTGGATGGTTATCTAACACCAGAATGTGTGAGTACCGAAGGTTTGGGATCAGAACCAGGTAACAAATTCTTTTCTTCTCTAAAAAAGAAATTTAATACAATCGATTACAATTTCACAGCTTAACCTTATATATTTAGTTTTTATAAAGCAACAATACACTTCTTGTTAAATTCGTTAACACCGATAGTGATCTTCTTATAAAGATACCTCCGTTCAGCTTTATCTCCGATAGGAATAAATTTCCCATTTGGATCACCTAACTTTTCAAATATTGTAATACCTGTATCCATATTAGTTATATTACTAATATTATCATACTCCACTTGCCAGTTCTTTCCCAAGTAGGAAATATTAATGATCAATATTCTGCTCATTGTAACAATACATGCAGATTGGCCACCTTGTAAGACGATATGTCCTAAGTAGCAATCATTTGAGTAAACTCCACCATCACAGGATTTTAACCAAAACAGACCTCTGGATTCCCTTTCAGAATATGGTATCACAATACCATCGTATGGAATATATCTACTGAATCTGACTTTTTCCAAACCGCCCAAGTCAAATACGGTAGTTGTACTCTTTATTGATTCACTAATATTATTAGCAAAATCAAAGACTCCTGTTGCTGTCTTAGTTGGTAACCCCCAGAGACCTTTACCAATGCCTTTGATAAAACCACTTGCACCTTCTTTTGCTGCACCTTGATATGGTGCAACGGCCAAGCCAGTAAACCCGGCTGTGATACCATCATATAATGATGATGCACCATTTGAAACTCCATCCATTGGATGTCTAGGAGTATTCCTACGTCTATTCAACATTCTCCTCTCTTGGAAATCTTTATCTAATGAAGCAGCTGTCAACCCTTTAGCAACAGAACCAGAAAATCTACTAACACTATCACTTAAACCGAAGATAGACTTTTTCAAGAAGCTTAAACCACCTTTGGCAATTCCTAAACCAACCTCTTGCGGTTCTTTCATCATATATCCCTGATATGGTTCATAAAATATATCCATAACACCAGAACTAATGTTATTGAATAAACCAACTGGGTTACCAAATACATCAGCAGAACCTAGAACTTTGTAAAATTGATAAAGGAATGTCTGCGTATAATGCTCAGTGATATTCTTGAGCAAATATGGTAATGGTGTTCTAACATTTTCCAAAAACAACGCAGACAATTTAACAGGTGCCTCATTAATATTACCAATTGCCATAGTTAATATATCAACAGCAACATAAAGGGCATTCTTTTGAGTTCCAGAATCATCTGTGTTCAATTTATCTGTTCTAACAAATGACAAATTAAATTGTAATGGTTGTATATTGAGGGCCTCAAAATATAGATCATTTGTTGATCTTATAGTTGGTGGCTCAGGAATTTCCAAACTTTCATCCCATAAAACATCTTTAATATCCAAATTCCATGCAGCACCAGGAATATTAGAAAAATCTAGTAACTCCCAAAGGAAGTCTTCATCTAACTCAATTGATAATTCTTGTAGCAACGCAGTTGCAAATTTTATGTAGTTCACACCATGTGTTATATCCTTCATTCTACATAAGGCAGTAGAGAAAATTGGGTGATTTTCCATCTCAATTTTAGACTTAGGAACAACAGTTGGATAAATAATTATCGGATGTATAGATGGATACAACTGATTGTCAACTTGAAACCACTTCAATTTGAAAGTGACCGTTTGGTAAAGATCAGATTCACTATATTTTAACTCAGAACCGTTGAGAGAAATGTAGCACAATTCTCTAAACTTTTTGTTAATTAATGAAATACCTAGGCCTTCAAACATGAATATAAATTCAGTATGGTAATTTTGATCGCTGACTGTAGCTTCAAATTCTCCTTTATTGGAAGCGGACGCTGAAGTGCTATTGTTCTTCTTTAATTGGTACATACTAACCTTCGGATCGTATTCCGTAATTGCCAATGATTGAACTGGACCATCAGCTATAACATTCAAATCAACAGACCTCAAGCTCTTAGGGTCAGAATCTAATTTCATTGGTAAGAGTGAACCGATTTCAGCTAACTGAACATATCTTTGATGTGATCCATACCTCAACACAAGTTCTTTTACCTCAGCAGC
Organism: Saturnispora silvae; assembly: GCA_030579555.1. NCBI lineage: Eukaryota > Fungi > Ascomycota > Pichiomycetes > Pichiales > Pichiaceae > Saturnispora > Saturnispora silvae. Next base: position 154,263 of record JAKTRE010000009.1, on the reverse strand, counting down.
TGGATAATCCCATGCATATGGCATTGCACTCTCTGGTGGAATCTTGTAATATATTGGTGTGAAGGGTTTATCAGAGATAATATTGCCTTGTTTGTCAACATATGGATTAGCCTGATAAAAGAAAAACTCATATTTACTGAAATTTCTGATAGAGTATGGCCATAAATTCTTTGCATCCAACACCAGAATATAAAGTGATGCATCTTCGCTATCAATTGCAACTCTTAATAAATCATGAGTATCTGAGTTCAATTTCTTAACTCTTATGAAGTTCTCACCTAATTGTGTAATAGAGAAAGGTGCCGACATGTGTTGCTCATCACTTTTGAAACCAAGAACTAACTGTTTATCTTCAATTTTAGGCATATCGTACACTGGATATGCTTTGCCTGGAAGGATTTCTAAAGCATCTTCAACGCCCATACTTGACACAAAAATAGATTTCTTGAGAGTGTTCTTGACAATGAATCTTGGTGCAACATGAATAACTTTTGTTAGACTGTAAATACCACGTCCATCGCTAATATGAACACCAATATTGAATTCCTTATCGCCATTATCTGAGTTTGAATCCATGCTAACTTCAAATGACTGCCCAACTTTATCAACACTGAATGAGTTACTGACATTAGAATTTTCAATCTTAAAGCTAACTCTATTTTTCTCTAAGTTACCTTTGAAAATACTCAGGTTAGAGTTATTATTAAAGGAAAACATATCAGGAATTGGAACAGTATCAGCAAGACCCGGTTTGGAAATCAAGGTGTTCATTTTTTCAGAAACTTTCAAAGTTTTGCCCGTACGGTTAACAATCAAGTACGGAGTATAAATTGAAACTTTAAATCCATTTTTACCGTCCTGGACGTAACGGAACATCAAATTCAACCTCTGTCCATCTTCTAAAGATTTTAAGGTAATCTCAGAGTCAGTATCAGCAATTGAAGTGACAGAATGAACAATTGCAGGCTGAGATATTTCATACTTGGAATTCAATGCCTTAATTTTCATAACTACATTCTTGTTAATATTAATCAAGTGCAGAGGCATTTTCTCACCCTTCTTTAGAACATTAGAAACACCATGCTCGTCCTTTTGGTAAACATAAAATTCAATGTCATGTGGTAGCAAATTTTCAATAATTAAAGGTGGAGCGATATGAATAATCATATGTGGAAAAATTTTGGAAAGCGGCTCTTCTTTGTCATATGAGGCATGAACCTTGAAGTAGTATGATGCTTGACTGCTACGTTTGTTGGTATCTAAGGATTGATCATTTTTGACATTCTTACATTCAAGAAAAACATCATGCTCTTTCAACACTTTCCAGTTCAAGTCCATAGCAACAGAGCTACCTTGAACTTTAGCAACTGAAATATCGTAAAACTCATTCTCTACCATGGGTCTCATAACTAGCCTACCATTATAGACAAAATCAATTGGCAGCGAATATTTTTTGCCAGATGGAATGACGATTTCTCTGTCAATTGCCATTTCACCCTTTGCGTTAGTCATTCCAATATTGATATCAGTAGGTGTCACATTGTTTATATCAATTGTTGACTTGAGAGTGACCTGTTTCACATTGTCTTTTCTCAAAATGACATCACAAGCTAATCTATTGTGATGATCACCTGAAATTGGGGATAACATAAATGTTTCTTCGCCTTCAGATCTCAATCCAATGTTTCTCAAAGGTTCATATTCAGAGTCAATCAATTCCACTCCAATGGAAGTTGAACTATTATCACTTGACAAGTTTTCACGCACTTGTCTCCAATCCTCAAATGACCAAGGAATAGTCTCAGTATCCTTCACAATGGTTAAATTTTCTCGTCTATCTAATGACTCGTTATTCCTGTCAATCCATATATTTAAATCATAACCTGTTTGATTGACTATTCTATAAGGCGAATCCTTACCTCTAGGTTTTAATTCGTTGTTCTCTGAGATGAGAGCTGCTAGATGGGAAATAGTAGCAATTGTCTTAGTAGTGATATTCACTTCTACTTTCTCTTTGGAGAAGACGTTAGTTACAAGTTTACCATCATTTTGCTTTTCAATGTGCACATTTAATGGCCATTTCTCAATCAAAGGCTCCCACGACGAGTTTGAATAGTTGAAAATATTTATCAATGAAGACATCTGAACATCCGCTGACAACTCTGTAGACCAATCACTTGCTGTCACAGTAAATGCGTCAGTATTTAAATCAAAAATTGGCAACTCATGAACATCACCAATCAATACCAACCTACAACCGCCAAAAGAAAAATTCAAGCGTTCACCCTTAGTGATAATGGCAGGTTGGCCGTCTTTACCTTTGTTGGATCTCTTAGATTTAGAAGACAAAGAAGAAATAATGGATGGTGCATATTGAGAAAGTCTTCTGCTGATGTCGTCTCCCAATGAATTGGCAGAGTTTGTTTTGTGATCCTTTCCTATTGATTTGATTGCTTCAGAATACATATCAGAGGCTCTATTGAAAATTTCCAATGCCAAGCGAATATCTCTTAAAGATAACCTCATTACCAGAGGATCGACGCTAGCATTTATTTTAGTGACAAAACAATTCTCACTACAGCCATTGCTGTCAATGTTGACGTTGACTGAAAAGTCATCTAAAAGTCTGAGTTTAGAGACATCTTCTGTAGACATTTTGCATAAAAACATTCCGATCTCATCCACTTTAACTTCTAAAACATCATTGTTGATGAGCATAAGCTCACCAATCTTGAAAACGATAGCTTCCGTATCTTCTCTTTCAGAATCAGCAAGTAACATGATGGATGGGTTGTAAACTTGAATTTTGTAGTTGAGTTTTCCTTGTGATGATGAAACTGTTTTTTGTTCCTTAATATCAAGTTCTTGGTCAATTCCTCTCATCTTGTCATTATCCAAATCTGTATGTATGATCGGCTCATAAGTGACCACATCAGCAAACATCTTCAGAGCAATAAAATAATCCATGGCCAAAAGCAGTTTTGGGCTATCAATTAAAATTGTTAAATTAGTATTAGCTTGACCATTAATAATTTCAGAGCTAACTTTAGCCAAAAATTGAAAATCTGTAAAATCAACACCAGGCATTATGGAAGTAAACTTATTTTTACCTTCTTCTCTAAGGTCATCAACAACGAAAGATTTTACATGCATATTGGAATCGTAGGACCCATCTGAGTTCAAAGAAAATTCCAAACCTATCTCATTAAGAGCAAACTTAGTTAGCTTCTTTGTTGCAATATCCTCAGAATTTTTGGTATCGTTGAACAATGTCATTGAGAGAAGAGGAATATGAAAAGATAAGTTAATCTGCGGGGATGTCTTTGACTCACTGGAGACATTTTTATCTTTCACTGGCAGTTCTATAATTTTTGAATCATTATTTTGTGATAAGATCGAACTGTCTATCATTTTATCTCTAATCATCATGTTTGCATCCAAAGCATCATTCTCAATTTCCTCTAGCTCACTATAAGCAACATTTGAGGTCTCAAAAGTTCTAGGGAAATACTTGAAAATTTGTAATAATGTAAACGCTTGCCATTCGGTCAATAATATTTCCTTACCGTCAATTCCACCCTTAGCAACAATATCTGGTCTATCAAGTGTACCGCCAGTGTAAGAATTAATGTCAAATTCTATATCCAACTGATCAATAATGTCAAGATTTTGGATCGCACCATTAGGTAAATGGAAAGAAGATGATATTTTGGTGTTTCTTAAACTGGCTGTCATCAAATTAAATGTTATTTCATCTTCAACATCAAACTTATTGACGATGCTTATTTCACCTAAATTAGCGGTGATAGAGTCGTATTTATTAGTTCTAGGATCTAAAACCTTAGGAAAAATGATAATTGGAGCTCTGATCAAGATTTGAAACTTCGTATTATCAGGATACTCAACATTATTAGCTTGATCCAAAGCAGCTTCTCTAGCCTGGTCATAAACATATTTCATTTGTTGAAATTGACTCAAAAAAGTGTATAATCTATTGAAGGAATCCTCCATGAACCAAACAATAAGTGACTTTGTTTCAAACATGAATTCAGATCCATATGGCCTAATGTTAGTTTCTGGGTCAAATGTTTCGTAGTGCAAATTACCTAAGTCGTCACCTTGAATACTTATCAATTTTTGTGGAGCAGTCCTAAAGTTATCGATTAAACTAAATCCACCAATAGTTGCATTTAATTTCATGCTATCAGGAAGCAAAAACATTCCCACTTTAGCATCTTCTAATACAATTGTTGCCAATTTTTCACCATAATCATTCAAAAGCAAGTTAAAACTTTTCAATCTCAAATTCAAGTTGATATGTTCAGGAGCATTTGAAACCTGTTGTTCCTGATTATGCCTCAATTTATCTGATGGAAGATCAGGAGCAAGAGGATCTGTAAAAGTATTTAAGGAGTAGTTCAGTAACGTCAAAACAGACTTTCTAGTTAGAACTACCTGAAAGTCCGAAATATCAAGGTCAATATCTTGATCATAACACTCAATAATTTCATCATTGAATGGGACTAGCCTTAAGGTACGCTTAAACTTCAACATAAATAAATCGTCTCCAGTATTCCCGTTAGGCTTGTGGCAAACTAATTTTTTGAATTCATCTATGCTTGAATTTTCAATGAAATCATCAATAGATACATCGGCTAATCTTAAATCTACATTCATATCATTTGAAGTATTGTAGAACTTTAACCGAAAGTCATCGCCGATCAAATCAACCAATACATCGGATTCATATGTCGAAGGGTCTGAGCAACGTTTTAAAGAAACAATGATCTTATCCATATTGAAATTGAGTTCAACTTGATGCTGCTTATCTAAAACAGAATCTTCATGAATTTCCTTTTCTGACTCAGTCTCACTTGATTCGTTAAAGTATGATGGCTTGCTCACTGGACCTGTAACAGACACGTTCCCAAGCCCAGGTGAGTTTGTTATATCAGTAGAATCATCCTTAGGCATCTGTATCATCTCCATGTCGACTATTTCCATAAAGATTCTATATTGATAGTCATTCAGCATTGCTTTAAGAATTGGTATGTCACCACTGATTCTGATTCTAGGAAATTCAGCTAAATTTGGAATTATAGAAGCTTCAATTAAGAAATTCATTGTCAAATTGTCTAAAATCATAGATGGCTTATCGCCATTTGAATTGAGCTGTTCAATTGTCGACTTAATGTTAGGACCTATCAAAATACGTGCATCTTGCAAAACTAACTTGAACTTATCATACATGTAAATTCCAATATTTTCCCAATCTTTATCTGTGTAAGTGTCCTTCTTTTCCTTTCTTATTTTATCAATCCTATCTTTGTCTACTAAGTCACTCAATACACTTATGTGACCAGCGTCCAAAATTGCGACGGGGGAGTTCCAATTTGACGCATCTACAGGCAAAATGATGAGCGGGGCTTGAAGATCCATTTTACAATTAATCGTTTTGTGGTTTTCAAAAGCAGATTGAATGCCTATTCTAGTCATTTTGGTAAAATCAGAAAAGGTCGTTTCAGCAGCATTTATAAGACTGTCAAACGTACTTTCGTGAGCTTTAGGTGGTTGGAAGAATTTTGCAATCTGGCCAATAAACTTCGGATTGTGGAAAATAGTCATACTAGTAAGCTTGGCCAACAGTTCAGAATCAGCAGACTCATCCAATGGGTTGTGTTCGTAAGAGAGTTGGAATAATGGATCTCTCTTTGTATCATCTGATGTTTCATCTTCATCAAATGGTTTTACACTTACGATGTGTTTATACATCGTAGTTTTTGAGCCATCTTCAACTCTAAATTCATTCAATTTGAAGCCAATATAATAAGAGTCTTTTCTCTGGAAAAAATCCACTTTACCACCATTAGAGATAAATTCAGCAAATGGTGGGCTTGCTTGAGAATCTTTAATAGTGAATGACCCTGTTTTTAATGAGCATCCAACAGCTGTCAGAATACGATCTCTTGGAATGTCAAAAGAATCAGCAACTTCCTTATTTTCATCGAACTCAATGGCATTAAAAAATTCATTCTTCTGTTCTTCTGTGATTTGTAAATCTGATGGTATATCTTTAGATTCCTCTGGTGATCCACTCCACCATGATGAAAACCAGCCTTGTTGCTTGGAACTTGTTTCCGGTTCAGTTGGAGGGTGTGACTCTCTATACTTAGCTCTGGCCATTGAACGATAGAATTTCAAGTCTTCATACTCACAATCAATTTCTAATTGAGCAATCCGCTGTTTTTCGTCATTGGATAAACTATTTGCGTCAGTGATTTTCTTCACCCATAAGCCTACGTATTCCACTCTTTGATCTCTTCGTTTAGCTATATACTCCCACGTTGATTTGTAATTCCGTTGATGGATTTCATCATAGACGCATTCAAATGCATACTTTAGCCACTTTCCAGGATCCTCTTTAACAGGGACAGTAGGTCTGAATTTCTTATACTTGTAGGTCTTTCTATACCATTCAACTCTTGAAAGAGTATCCAAGATATCTCTATATTGTAGTGACGTTAATCCCACCTTGAATTGCTCAAAAAATAAGTCCAGTGTGTAGTGAGGCTGGTTTTCTTGGGATCCCACTTTGTTAACAGTCAATCTACCTTGACCAATGACAGGTTCCAGCAAGTACTCGACGTTAGAGTCTATTGATGAGTTTGATGCAATTATTTCTTTCATCTTCCTCAAAACTTCATCCTCATCATCTGAATATACTGACTCAGGATGCTCAGTGTCCCAATAGACAGTTAGGGAGTTCAATGTCAATAATTTTTTAGAAATAGCGGTGACATTTTCAATAAAACTAGGGACCCAGTCACCATTGGCGCTGACTGCTGATAATTCACTCAATGTCGCACCGACTGCATAAGGGTATTTGGAAAATGCATCTTCATCTTCGTATCTGAAATGAATGTTTTTGATTGTCACCTGCAAGTTATCAATGATCTTTGTGGTTAAACTCTCGACGAAACTTTGGTTTTTGCTGTCAGCATCAACTTCTAGTTGATTTTTCTGTGTCTGGATAACTTCCAAAGACTCCAACTTCTGCTTTTTGACATTCAGTTCTCTTTGTATATCTTCCTCAACATTGATTGATTCAGGGATACGACCGGCTGCTAATAGATAAACATCTTCAATCAGGATTTTTACAGGCAGTCCCTTCAAGTTCGACCATGGGATTTGGAGTGTCAACTGTCCTAAATGTCCGCACTTCAAATCAATTGGCAAATTAAACTTATCCAAAGATTCTTTCTTCAGCTTAAGATTACTTAATTTCACGTCCCCTGACCATATACCGATCTTAAGTTGATTCGGATCAAAATTTTCCACATACGATCCTAAAGTACGATTGAGTACACCTGCAACTAGGGACTCCAACATTGTCTACGGTGTCTCTAGGATTAGGATTTGTTAAGATTAAGGAGATGCAATCCAATTTAATTATTTTTTGCCCTTTTAAAAAAGATGCTCATGCCCATTTTGCTATAATCTTGAGAAGCACCAAAAGTTGAGTGATAATAAACAAAAAGAGATAATCAGTTAGAAATCGTTGTTTTTGCTGAGACTGAGCTTGAGTTGAATGATTAAAATATGATCGGAGTACAATTTATTTGATGAGCTTTTTATTTTCATATATTTTGTTTTCTCTTTGCCTTAGCACATCAAAACGCGTGTCCTTCTCAATAGCAAAAGGGTGAGCAGAGAACTCAAAAAGCTTACAAATCTTAGTTTGGTTCTAAAAAAGGTGTTGAATATTTATGACAATCCCAAAAGCGTGCCAGGAGCGTTTTAATACCTTGAATGCACAACAAAAAAAGGCACTTTACGCGTCACCTAATTCAGTCCTTCAAGTCATTGCTGGTCCCGGCACAGGGAAAACTCATTTGATTACATGTAGAGTGGCATACCTTCTAACATACTATCATGTTGATCCCAGGGGGCTGATAGTCACCACATTTACCAAGAAAGCCTCATTGGAAATGAAGGAACGTTTATCTGAGTTACTGAAAGGCGAAAAGGATATCAATCTTGGCGGGTTGTTCATTGGTACTTTTCACTCAATCTGCCTAAAGTTTTTGAGGATACACGGTTCGAAGATTGGTTTCAAGGAGTTCTCCATTGCAGATGAAGCAGATCAAAATGAACTGCTGAAAAAATCCATGAATGACGCGGGTATAGAGCCCAAACTGCAGAAGGAATTTAAAAAGGGATACATTAGTTACATTTCTAAAAAAAAGGCACTGGGTCTTCTACCTGAAGAATGCCGACCGATTGGTAATAAATCTCCCTTTGACACATCAGCGAACAAAATATACGAGCTCTACCAAAATTATCTTAAAATCAACAGCAAATTGGATTTTGATGACATTTTGCTATATACCCACAAATTATTCGAAAAACATCCAGAGTGTACATCTTTTGTTCAACATGTGCTAATTGATGAGTTTCAGGACACAAATACAATTCAGTTGAAGCTATTATACCAAATGGTCAAGCATTGTAATGATAATGTCACTGTAGTAGGTGACGCTGATCAAAGTATCTATGCTTTCAGAAATGCAGAATATAGCAATTTCGAGTGTATGAAACAAGAGTTTACTAAAAGAAACAGACAATTGATTGACATTGTTCTTGACCAAAATTATAGATCAACGCAGCGTATATTAATTGCTGCAGAAAAGCTAATGAGAAACCAAAATGAAAAGAGAGAGCCAAAGGAATTGAAATCCCAATCAGCTTTGAAAACTCCTATCATTCTAACCAAGTTTGAGCAAGAGCTACATGAAACTGATAACATTGCTGCTCTGATTCAGAAATACACCACCGAGGGGATTGAAGGAAAGATATATAACTACAATGATTTTGCTGTCATTTGTCGCATGAGAAAGACTTTTAGAATGATGGAAATGGGCCTCTTACATGCCAATATTCCTTATGTTATTATTAAAGGTACTTCCTTCTGGGAAATGAAAGAGATTAAGATGGCAACTGATGTCTTACGCTGTCTTGTCTCCAATTATGATTGGTTATCTTTCAAAAGAATACTAACATGGTACGTTGAAAATTTAGGTCCTACAAGTATTGCTAAAATTGAAGATATTGTGTTTGAAAAGCTGCAAGCAGGTCAAGATTATGTGGATATACTGCAGATACTAAAAAATGTTGTATCTGGTACTGAAAATGTTAGGGCAACAGCCAAAGCAAAGGCAAATTTAGAAAGTTTTATCAAAAGATTAGAGTCGTTCAGAGAGCTCTCAAATTTGGACACTGAGCATGATACCATAGATTCCAGTATCAGACAAAAGCTTTTCAACAATGTGATAGTTGGATTTTCCGTGATTCAAATTGCTGCTAAATTAAAAGCAACTAAAACTAAAGAACCAGAAGATGTTATTGCTGACATTGAACAGAATGTTCAAGAATTTAGAAATCATTTTTCCCAATTTAATCCCAAAGAGGATGAGATATTAGTTCAAACTCAAGCAGAAATGTTCGATAATACTCAGGAATTATTGAAATGTAACACTTTGGGCTCGTTTCTGAATGTTTTTTTGGATGAAATTTATGTTTATTCCACTTTACAGGTAGAAGATGAGGATGCTGAGCAAAACACCAAACCTAGAGTCACTATATGTACAATACATGCTTCAAAGGGCTTAGAATGGCCTGTTGTATTTATACCTTCACTTATTGAAGGTGTATTTCCTATGAGATTGCGTGGTGCTGATATCACGCCAGATATGGAAAAGGTTCAGGATGATGAAGAGCGAAGATGTTTTTATGTTGGAATCACAAGAGCCAAACATGTAGTTCATCTAAGTACCAGGGAATCTGATGCTGGGTTTTTACCTGAAGAGCCTTCGAAATTTATTCAAGAGATAGGTAAAGCGATAATCACTGAAACACAACCAATAGCTAAATCCAGATCAGTTGATGATGAATCGACAGACTCATTTTCACATGCTGTAGGTTTTACTTCTGCTCTAGATCAATTTAAAAAAGAGAAGGCTATAGTTGGCAATGAAAAGGCCTCGAACCAAAACGACTTTTACGCCCGCCGTGTAAATATCGAAACTTTGTTTAAGGATGAAATTGAAATGAGGCTGAAGCAGAAACAAGTCCTGGATGACTCCTTTAGTGATGATAATCTTCCGCTAAGTAAAACAGATGACGTTTTCAGTGATGATTCGGATGACCATCTATTCATCAAAGAACTGGATCAAATTAACCTTTCCAAGAAAAAAGCTGCGATAGAGGAAAGTACTTTGTCTTACTCCGTGGAGACAGAAGAAAAAAGAACCGCTAAAGGGAGAAAAAGAAAGGCTAGTAGTAAGGTAGTTTCATCAGAGGCTAAAACGGTGAAGAAGAAAGCAATGCATAAAAGAGTCCAAAATCCTAAATCTGTACGACCAATGTACCCATCGATTGATCAATTCTTCAATTCTAAGAAACAATTCATTGAGAAAAATAAAATCTTACAATCAGAGATCAAAAATTCTGCCATGGAAGATAATCTTAATGACACCTTTTCGGATGATGATGATTTGGATGTTTTTGATTAAGAGGAGCATTGTTTTAATAAAATAAATTTAGGCAGTGCAGATTTTCATTAAAAAAAATTTCAGGTAAAAAAAAATCTATAGCACATTATATTTCTATTTTGAAGTGTGCATTGACAACTTTCAAAGATGGCTACATTAGTTCCACCACAGTCTAAAAGACAAAAGAGGGAAGCTCAGCTGGAACGTGAAGTTGATATTATTCCAAAAGACCTGCCTAATGTTTTAATAAAGTTTCAAGCTTCTGATACGGGTGAATCTATTGGCGGATCTGTTAGAGTTCCAGGTGCAATCACAGAAAAACAGCTAGAAGAACTTCTCAATCAGTTAAACGGTACTGCTGATGAACCAGTGCCGTATACTTTCTCGTTGCAGAATGATAAAGAGTTAGTTGACATTAAAGATAACATTTACAGATCTATTCTTAAACCTGGTATCAAAACTACTGAAGATTTTATGACCCTTGTTTATACACCAAGAGCTGTTTTCAAGGTGAAGCCTGTCACTAGATCATCTGCAACGATTACAGGTCACGGTTCTACTATTTTGGCTGCCCAGTTTGCTCCTAATAGTAGTTCCAAAATGGTCACGGGTGCTGGTGATTCTACTGCTAGAATTTGGGATTGTAATACACAAACTATCCAAAAAACCTTATCAGGTCATAGAAATTGGGTCTTGTGCGTTGCTTGGTCTCCTCAAGGTGATGTTATTGCAACTGGTTCAATGGATGCCAGCATTAAATTATGGGATGCTGTCACTGGTAACGAGTTGGGTACTTTAGTTGGTCATACTAAATGGATCAGCTCGTTAGCCTGGGAACCAATTCATATGGTTAAGCCAGGTGATAAGCCAAGATTAGTTTCAGGCTCAAAGGATGGTTCTATCAAAGTTTGGGACACTGGTGTTAGACGTTGTCAGATGACAATGTCTGGACATTCGTCATCTGTTTCATGTGTCAAATGGGGTGGTTTAGGCTTAATTTACTCTGCTTCTCATGACAAAACCATTAGAGTTTGGGATGCTAAGGACGGAAAGTGTACTCAAATATTAAAATCACATGCTCATTGGGTTAACCATTTAGCTTTGTCCACAGACCATGTTATAAGGATGGGTGCATTTGACCATACTGGTGAAGCACCAAAGAGTGCTGAAGAAGAACAACAGAAAGCACAAAAGAATTTTGATAAGGTTGCTAAGATCGGGGGTAAAGCAGTAGAAAGATTGGTAAGTGCATCTGATGACTTTACCATGTTTTTATGGGAGCCTTCTAAGGCCACTAAGCCATTGGCTAGGATGACAGGCCATCAAAAATTGGTTAATCATGTCTCGTTTTCACCTGATGGGAGGTATGTCGCTTCAGCTTCTTTTGACAACTCCATCAAGCTCTGGGATGGTAGAGATGGTAAGTTTATTGCCACTTTCAGAGGACATGTTGCCCCTGTGTATCAAACTGCATGGTCATCTGATTGTAGGCTATTGGTTAGTTGTTCGAAAGATACTACTTTGAAGGTTTGGGATGTCAAGACAAGAAAGCTTTTATCCGATTTGCCAGGTCATCAAGATGAAGTTTATGCTGTTGATTGGAGTGTTGATGGTAAGAGAGTTGCCAGTGGTGGTAAGGATAAGTCTGTTAGAATTTGGACTCACTAGTTTATTGTTTTTATAGAGTTGAAATGTCATAAAGGTAAATAAGGCTAATTCCTAATTAATGTTGCTGAGCTTCCAGGGAAAATCAGAAGTCAATATGGGTGTGTTTGCATTCTATCAAATAGAGTATAGTCTTGGCTAAAGTGAGCAATGGCTAGTTTAAAAGTTAACAGGCCGAAGATTTCTCTTATTGTTGCCGCACTGGTTCCAAATCTTGGGATTGGCTTTGAGGGACAACTTTCTTGGAGTTTGAAACAAGAAATGAAATACTTCCGTAAGTTAACAACATCTACTGTGGATCCAAATAAAAGGAATGTGGTTATAATGGGTCGCAAGACATACTATTCCATCCCTCCTAAATTTAGGCCACTGAAAGGCCGAGTGAATATTGTTTTAACAAAAAACAAAGAATCTTTGGAAATCGAATTGGCAGAGGAGCTAGAAGCGAATAAAGACGACCTATTCATATCCAACTCTTTGGATCACACATTAGACACTTTAATTGATGTTGAAAAAGTAGAAGAAATATTTGTGATTGGTGGTGCAGAAGTTTACAATCAAATGCTAGTTCACTCAAGCGAACTTATCGATCGTATATTTTTAACAGAGGTCAAAACAACTGCTCAGTTACCGATGGATGCATTTTTCAACTTAGATACTACAAAATGGAAGAAGACGCCGCATCTATTCAAATATCTTGAATCCAAAAACTTACATGAAGAGTTTACTCTTGAGGGTAATCAGGAGCAAGAGTTCAAGTATGATTTTACTTTATGGGAGAAGGATGATTAGTCACTAGTACGTTGTGTCGTCTCCTTACCGCTCTTTTTACAGGCCAAGCTGCGCTTGACATGAGGGAATAGAATAGAAACCTCTTTACAGTGACACACAAATCCAAGTTAGTCACGTGATATGCACGTGATAAATAAAATTATGTAGCCCTTAAATAACCCTCGGACCACACATAAAATTTATTTATTTTTTTTTTGAAATTTTTCGCAGTCACGCAAAGCGAAACACGCAGTGCCTGCTTGAAGAAAAAAAATGAAATTTTCCATCTCAAAAGGGTATCTCCTATAGACCTAAGATTTACTAAAACACTTCACAATGGCTGAATCTCACAGATGTATGTACCAAACGCGAAGATATGAAACGTATGAACTGGAGTGAACTACGGAACGAATAAGAGCCACGGAATTGCCATCCAGGGGGCATTCGAAGGACATGTTGACCCAACCGTTGACCAATGAAAATAATAACCACTGATCAAAAAACTATGAATAAGCAACGTGTGACCAATACCGTTGGTAACTATACATGTAATCACATTCATGCCCAACAGTTGACTCAAAAAGGGAGCTTCCCAGCGCCTGTGGATATTCGAGAAAACTCATACCAGTTCAATACACCATGTCTACACAAACCAAACTCCCCAGGATAAGCAAATACTAACACACCATTTTTCCACAGTATACGTCAAGGGTAAGCACGTTTCCTACCAAAGATCTAAGAATGTCACCAACCCAAACACTTCATTGATCAAGATCGAAAACGTTGGTAACAAGGAAGATGCTCAATTCTACTTAGGTAAGAGAATCGCCTACGTCTACAAGGCCTCCAAGGAAGTCAGAGGTACCAAGATCAGATGTATCTGGGGTAAGGTTACCAGAGTTCACGGTAACTCCGGTTTAGTCAGAGCCCAATTCAAGAACAACTTGCCACCAAAGACCTTCGGTGCTTCTGTTAGAATCATGCTCTACCCATCCAACATCTAAATCTCTTTTATAAAGAAAAAAACACACAAATAATACTTTTATATGTCTAATATTATGAGACTACAATAGGTTAAAATGGAATAGCTTTTTACTTATGGAGTATCGCTGTATATTTATCTCTCTCGGGTAGCGCACTATCTCATTATCGATTAGCAAGAAGCTGTGGTCAGTTCTAGTCAGCTCTAGGTTGTCTGTCACCTGTACTCACATTTTCTTCGCCCCGTCTTTGCCTCTTCTTTGTCTCTTTGCCTAGTCACCAAAAACACAACATGAAAGATTGTCGCGGCATCCTTGCACCCTTTTAAAAATTTAGTGACCCGATTTCAAGGTTGGCAGCTGGGCGAATCGCAAGAGAGGAAAAAAAAATAAGGTTCAATTCTTGAAACTATTAATCCTTCTGTCAACATACAATTAAACTAGCAAAATGGCTATTCCATGGGAAGGTTTAATTCCATACGGTCTTATCTTAACAGTATGTGCATATGACGCGTGAGGCTGGCTTAATGGACGTGTCCGTTGGGTCTGTCTGCCGCTAGAATAGAGTGTTGTGACGTTAATTGGAAAGGTAAATGGCCAAATTCAGAACCGTCTTGTTGGTGTTCCACGTATTGAGTGACAAGTAGTAGGAACTCACGGCGTTCTGGTTAGAAAATGCTAATTCTTGCTCACAATAATGATGATACTTCAATGACAATCATCATTATAGTTGGTTCTCACAATAGAGATGATTATGCTTCTCAGCACTTACGAGGTCGTATATTAAATCAAAGAGAACCGGCGGATGGCTATTTACTTTTCTATTATTAGCACACACGCACGATCTATCTGCAATTGATTACCGGAATCTGTAACACAAACATTATGGAATGTAATACTAACATGCTTAAACAGTTTTTCTCCCTTGCCGGAGGTGGTATGAACGCTATCACTATCTCATCACTGACCAGAAACTCACAGGGTCCAAACCAAGAGTCCAACTTCGCGGTTCCAACTGAAGAGAAGCAATGGGTCAGACCAAGAACTAAGACTGATCAATGGGACAAATACTTGGCTGTCAGAGACTTAAGATTAACAGGTAACTTCAGAGGTCAAAAGGCTGAACCACAAGCTGAAGAAGCTTTTGAGACCAACTCTGTTGTTTTCGCCTCCAACACTCTGAAGCCATGGGTTTTAAGAAAGCATATCATCATGAAGAACTCCCCAAGCAAGTGGATGAAGAAGTACAACTCCGAAAGAGAACAACAATGGGAATCTGTTAAGGAGAATTACTTAAAGAACATGCAGAAATAATTTTGACAAAACTCTCATTTACCCCTAAACTTCATCTTTATATTTATTTTATATACACCCCCTCACACAACTTTTATATTCCTTAAATGAATATTTATCATTCGAAAACAGAAAACTCAGATCGAGTTCAGAAAATGCATTGAAAATTATAGATAAAAAGAACTAAACTAATTCATGTATAGTTATTTAAAAAATATAAGAAAGTAAGATAAGAAGTGTCATAAACGTTATTAAATCCTTGTACTTCTTCTTCTGAAAAAATCCATAACCTTTCTAGTTGTCGAAATTTCCTCCTTTGGTTCTTCCTCTTCTCCAATGGTGGACTTGGAAATTGAGCTCACGCGATTTCTTTGGTATTGCGAGCTATGAGTGTGATCTGGAGACGTTTTCCTACTAGATACAGGAGGAATTCTTGAACTTGAAGAAACTTCGGGTTTCATGACTAGATTAGTATCCGAAGGACTTGGTTCTGGCGCCATTTGATAAAATGTCAATAAACTAAATCTCTTGTGTTTATTGGACGGAGTAGTTGAAGGCGGTGGCATTGAAGTTTTATGGTTATTTTCCTTGGCTATGTTAACAGAAACTGGTGATGGTTTTGGTATTTCAGATGTGGTATCATTATTTTGATTCATATCAATAAACGGTTCCTCAATAATAGCAGACGATGCCAGCGAATCATTAGTTGTAGCAAAATCACTATTGTAAATTGGTTTTGGGTTTTTATCATTCCCACTTCCTTGTCTTGTCAATGAAGTTTCAGAAACATTGAACGACAATTCAGTACCCGGAGCAAAAAAGGACGGATTATGAGATGGGTGATACGACGTTGGTCTTGGCTTATGTCTTCCACTAAATGCGCTATTGGAAGGAAGAGTTGGTGTAACTGATGTAGAGGAAGGCGAAGATGAAGCACCGTTTATTTTCCTTGAAATCGGTATAGGTGGAGGTGCCATCTTTTTGGATTCTGGACTCTCATTAATGGTATCAATTTGTCTTGTGCTCTCAGATGATGTATATGGTACAGGCATCAAAGAAATTGGTCGTTGCGTATTTCTAATAGGTGTCAAATTTGATTCAGGTGCGTTACTGCTATATCTTCTCTTGATTTCAACATCTGCTTCAACAACTGCTTGCAAAGCAACACTGGCAGAAGATCCTGTTCTAGAATGCCTACGATATCTGGCGGCCTGTTGCTGGGCTGCATGTTGCTCTTGTTGTTGCTCTTGTTGTTGCTGGTTTCGTTGCTGTTCTAATGAATGTTTCTGATTATCATTATCAAGTATTATTGATTCATTGACCTTCGGTCTATCAGGTGAGGAAACAGGTGAAGCTTCAGCTGAAGGCAAAGCAACTGTCTTTGAAGTTTGAGGTTCTGCCGGATTGGAGTATAAGTTATTTGACGAATAAGACCTTGAAGAGGTACCCTTATTAAACATTAGAGGAGCAGATGAAGTTGAAGGAGTGTCCATTAAAGAGAACCTTCTGTTTAACTTATCAACATCCTTGTTGAGCATCTTCATTGTCTTGTAATTCTTATCCCATTGAGCTGGAGTAACAGAAAGTAAATCTCTATGAATAGCTAACCAAGAGTGGGATTTTACTTGTTGTAAGTTTAATCTTCTTTTGGGGTTTGGAACAAGAATTTTTCTTAACAAATCTCTTGGAGTTGGCTGGATATATTCAGGAAATTTCAGTGGAGTATTGGTAATATAATGATACAGTCTTGCCAAATTAGTTCCGCCTGGGTTTTGAGGATCATCATCAAAAGGTAAATAACCGGCTAACATGGAATATAAGATAACACCTAGAGACCAAACGTCGGCTTTTCTACCTTCATAAGGATTGGAGGAAACAACTAATTCAGGAGCAGCATAGCAAGGAGAGCCACAACTAGTTTTCATTAAATCATTAGGGTTGTTATTGAAAGAATTGACGAACCCGAAATCACTGACTAGAATGTTTTTGTGTTGATCCAAGAGTAGGTTTTCCAATTTCAA
Source organism: Saturnispora silvae (assembly GCA_030579555.1). Taxonomy (NCBI): domain Eukaryota; kingdom Fungi; phylum Ascomycota; class Pichiomycetes; order Pichiales; family Pichiaceae; genus Saturnispora; species Saturnispora silvae. The sequence continues at coordinate 136,983 of JAKTRE010000009.1, read as the reverse complement.
GTCCCTATGAACTAAGCCTTTGGCGTGCATGTAATCAATAGCTGATATCAATTGAGCAAATAGCTTACAAGCCATTACTTCTTTAACGCGAGAGTGTTTTGTAATATAATCGAATAACTCGCCACCCGGGGCATACTCTAAAACAATGCCAATATATTTATCGTTTTGCAGAACTTCAACTAGCCTCACTATATTTGGATGTCTCAGCTTTTTCAAGGCTGTTATTTCCCTATGAATCTTAGTTTCCTTTTCGGAGCCTTGAGGAATCGAATTTCTCTTGATTAATTTAATGGCAACATTGGAGGAGTTTCCTTTGGAACTAGTACCTAATTTGACTTTCCCAAACTCACCTTGACCTAAGGTTTTGATTAGAATGTACTCACCAAACCTAGGTTGTTTAGAGGGGCCCTTGGAACTTCTATTATTTGAAAGGGATAAGGTATCTGAATGATGCGACCTCTGCTGCGAGACAGGCGCACTAACTGTTGCTGTGGACATGATTGCTCAGCGTGTGTGGGGGTATCGAAGATAACAACGGTGATTCTAACGTTCTTTATTTGAGTTTCTTATTTGTCTCTCTTTGTCTTATGGGTCGATGCTCTTGTATTTATAAGATCGAGCCAAAAGTGATTAGTAACAAATGTGTGTTTGTTCAGGTGGCCACAAAGCGAGATGCAAATTACGCGTCTCTTGGTTTTCTGTGGAGATCTGCTTGCTGCAATAGACGCTTTGAAGAGCGTAGCACTGGCTGAAACGGGAAGAGACTCTGTAGATCTAAAAATGGAAAGTACGACTGAGGCTGATACGATTTCCGAGCGGGGCCAAAAATGCAAATGCGGAACAAGGCAATAAATGGACAGATCGCGAGGAGTGTGTGAGAGTGTGTTTGTGCTTTGATCGGAGAGGACTCGTCGGACGGTCGCTTTTGTTTAAAGAAGGAGTTTAACACAACACCAAAAAATACATAAAAGTTTTAAAATACTACATAGAGACTAGTGTTTACATTTTTCCTGATTCGGGCTGTTGCTGAGCTACGGTGAAGGGGGCATTGAACGTCTCATATAGCAGCTTGGCCCTCTGCAGACCCATACGGTCGACAAGCTGCAATTCCTGCGGTTCGAGCGATACCACTTTTGCCAGGGACGAGTGGCGCGCCAACAACGCAGCGGCCGTGGTTTTGTCCATCCGGGGAGAACAGCGCAATAGCTGCGAAGCTCGCTCTTGGAAGCGTCGCTGGTCTCCTAGCACTTGGGTGTCATCGGTACGCCGCTGCTTGATAAGTGTGGCCGCTTTGACCGTGCGCAGAAAGGTCAGATACTCCCCACATTCGGCATTGGACCATCCAACGACCAAGGTGAGACCGTGGAAAAGCGCAAAGGCGTTCAACTCGGCCAAGGACTTTTCCCAGTCGCCTGTGTCAATGTGGAGCAGCACTATGCGACACCCGTTTTGCCGCAAACCGCCCATCCGTTTCTCGATGTATCCGGGACGCACCTTGTGAAACTCGAGAGAAAGATAGAGCACTGCAATCTCGCCGTTGACAACGTAATCGGCGTCCTTCAAGAATTTGTTCTCCTTCCAGCCGTTGATGTAGTTCAAAAGGTCGTTTTCCAGTTGTTTTGACGAGACCTCGATCACCGATTTGGGGTTGTTGCCCGATATCCTGTTGTCGGGCGTCGGTTTGGGCGTGATGAGGGGCTGTTCGGTAACTGGCGCTCGTTCTATGTTGTTTTGCGAGCGCGGAGGCGCCGTCCTGGGCGGCAGGGCCGCCCGGGAAGGTGGCGGTTGCGCTCTTGGGGGGAGCTGCTGAAGACGGGGCGGCAACGCGTCTGTTTTCGGCCTCTTGGCATCAGGGGTGTCATCTTGTTGCTGTTGCAGGCCACCCATTGCCTGCTCGCGCATTCTGCGCGCGGCCTCTAGCACATCGGAGTCGCCTGACGACATCTGCGCAATAACTAGCAAAGATAGCAGCCAAAGTTTTTTCTTGCATACACCTTTTTCTTCTCTCATCTAATCGGGTTTCTGGTTATCTGGCAACTGGATCCCAGTTGGGTCGAACGTTTGTATCTTAATAGATAAAGCTCTTTGTAAAGCACATGGTACGGCATGCTGCCGCCTTTTTCTGGGGTATTAGGGGTGGTTTGAGCGTCTTTCTGACGCGTTTACTGAGCAAACTGCTCATCTGTGTATTATAAGCTGTCTGTATATATCATGTGCATGTTGTGTTAGCGGGCTTTTGGGTACGCGATAAGAGTATTAAGGTGCTGAGGTTTGAGGTTGTTCTCTGCTCTTGTACCCCACTTCCATTCTCTGGGTTATTCTGACTATCACAGTCCATGACATTCTGATGGATCTCAGCAAGGGGTATCAGATAAGGGCCAATTGTTTTCGATTTTGCTTGCATACAGTTCTACGGTAGACAAGACACAATACAAACAAATGTAGCTGTTGCTGACTTTGACAAGTGGTTGTCTTTCCTGTTTTGACGTCGAACAGTTGGGTGTAGAGGCAGTTGAGCATTTGCTGAGCATTTGCTGACGCGTTAATTTAGGGTTTTGGCAATTTCGCCCAATTGGGCAATTTTTCCTCCTGACTTAATTAAGTCGCGTTCGATTGAAATTTTTCCACCTAACTTACGAAACAGATTGCAATAACTTCCTCCACCAATCTAATCAGCCATGGATAACTATAGAGACACGGTCGAGGAGGCCATGGATGAGCGTGTGCGTACGTTTTCCGAGTTCCTCACCTCTGACAGAGATGACATCGATAATTATCAAAGGAAAATCGACCAGATGTTGAGAGCAGGTGAAAAAAGGTTGTACATTGACATCGATGAGTTGAGAAGATTCGACAACGATTTTGCGGACGGGCTGCTGAACCATCCGGCTGACTATCTGCCTGCGGCAGAAAAGGCGCTGCGGACTTCTGTGAGCGTCCTCTACAACCCCATTGAAATGAGAGACAACCCATTGTCCACAGACGATCAGGTCTTCCTGGGGTTCAAAGGTTCGTTTGGTAAGCAAACGGTCTCGCCAAGAACAATTAACTCTGCCTATCTATCGAAAATCGTGGCTATTGAGGGTATTGTAACCAAAACTTCCTTGGTGAGACCTAAGATCATCAAATCCGTTCATTACAACCCAGTCAAAAAATCTTACACTTCAAGAGACTACAGAGATCAAACAACAAGTTTTGACCCAATTAACACCAACCCAAGTTATGAATTGAAAGATGAGGACGATAACAAACTGCAGATCCAGTACGGGTATTCGAATTTCAGAGATCATCAAACAATCTCCATTCAAGAGCTGCCAGAATTGGCACCTGCAGGCCAACTTCCAAAGAATGTGGATGTCATTCTAGATGAGGACTTGGCCGACCAAGTCAAGGCCGGTGATAGAATCCAGATTGTTGGTGTCTATAAATCAATGGGTGGTGGTCAAAATGAAAATGCTGCTTTCAAATGCTGCATTGTCGCTTACTCCATTTACCAATTGCACACCCTTTCCTCATCTGCCCAAACTGAAGAAGAAATCTCCGAATTGGATATGGCTAAGATTCTAAAATTATCTAAAAAGAAGAACTTGTTCCAATTGTGTTCTGAATCCTTAGCTCCTTCCATTTATGGACATTCTTATATCAAAAGGGCAGTTCTGTTGATGCTTTTAGGTGGTCAAACGAAAGAACTAGATAACGGTACCAGATTGAGAGGTGACATCAATATTTTGATGGTTGGTGATCCTTCAACTGCTAAATCTCAGATGTTAAGATTTGTTTTAAACACGGCCCCATTGGCTATTGCCACTACTGGTAGAGGTTCCTCGGGTGTTGGTTTGACGGCTGCTGTCACTTCTGATAAAGAAACTGGTGAAAGAAAACTAGAAGCTGGTGCCATGGTTTTAGCTGATAAGGGTGTTGTTTGTATCGATGAGTTTGATAAAATGAATGATATCGATAGAGTTGCCATTCACGAAGTCATGGAACAACAGACTATTACCATCTCTAAAGCAGGTATCCACACATCTTTGAATGCGAGATGTTCTGTCATTGCTGCTGCCAACCCTGCCAATGGTCAATACAATACATCAAAATCTCCTCAGCAAAATATCGCTTTACCAGACTCATTGTTATCCCGTTTTGATTTATTGTTCATTGTCACGGATGATATGAAGGAAGATAGAGATAAGAGTATTAGTGAGCACGTCTTGAAAATGCATCGATTTATCCAACCTGGTTTATCGGAAGGTGAACCAATCAAAGAGGTCTCCAACATCAGATTTGCCATTGGCGATAGAACTATTGACCAAAACGAAAACTCAATGGATGACGGTGACATCTTCGAAAGAAACATTCCAACAAATGCTGGTGTTCGGAGTAAAAAGAATGATGCTTGGCTTTTGTTAAAGATTAATTTCTTGAAAAAGTATATCCAACATGCAAAGAACAAAACGCCTCAGATGACAGATAAGGCTAGAAAGAAGATTGTTGACTTCTATGTTTCCTTGAGAAATGATGATTCCACTAAGAAACAGAGAACTTCTCCAATCACTGCCAGAACCTTGGAAACCATCATTCGTTTGGCAACTGCACATGCCAAGCTGCGGTTGTCGCAAACTATTGATGTTAGAGACGTTGAAGTTGCTGAGGAGCTGATGAGGTTTTCTCTCTTCAAGGAAGTGAAGAAGGTCAAGACCTCCAACAAGTCTCCAAGAAAGAAGAGAAAGACTGCTCTTGAAGACACCGACGAAGAGGACGAAGACGAAGAAGATGAGTTGACTTCCGGCGATGATGAGTACGTTCCTGTGGAAAGAACAACCAGATCCGCGGCTCATGCCGCTCAGTCTCCGTTCATCCACCAAGACTCATCGGTTGAGAGAATCACACGTGGTGTTCAAGAACTGCAATCGGTAACCCCATTACAGCCTGTTGTGGAAAACGAAGACTACAATGACGAAGTGAGCGAGGGCAGGTTAGCGCTCTTCAAGGTCGAGCTTCATAAGTATCGTGTGGAACATCCTAAAGAATTCTATCCTATCCAGGAACTGATTGACAAGATCAACTCTCAGATTTCTCAGGAAGATGTGTTCAGTTCTGGCGAAGCGAAGGCCATTCTCCGCATCTTGGAAGAGGAAAACATCTTGATGTCTTCTGAGAATAATGTGTATCCGATTTGATTTGGTCCCTTTGATTTGGTCCTTTTGATTTCATTTGATTTCATTTGATTTGCTTTGTTAGTTTAATTAGCCTCGGCCTTCTTAGTATGTATCTGCTGAGCATTTGTATTTTTTAGTTTTGTACAGGAAAAAGAAAAATGGTTTTTAGCTTTTGACACTTTTCAGATTGTGCTGATTAGTAATATTGGAATGTCAACAGAAAGTGAGCATCCAAAAACATCTCTTGTTGGTCCTTCTGGTAGGAAGATTGTATTAGGTCCCGACGGAAAGCCATGTCGTTCTTGCAACACTCTTTTGGACTTTAAAATGGCCAATTCTGTGACTGCTGGCAAAACTAAAGATGCTAAATCAGCAGCTCCAGCTCTTGCTGCTGGCGCTACCGCGGCTGCTACTGCAGCCGCAGTTGTTGATGTTGACACTAATGGTTATGCGAAGGATTGTCCACCGGATGTCACCGAGTTGGGACGTTCTACATGGACCTTGCTACATTCCATCGCAGCTACTTACCCTGATAAGCCAAGTGCAGAGCAACAAAATAATTTGTCTACTTTTATTGACTCGTTTGCTAAGTTGTATCCATGTTGGTTCTGTGCTGAGGATTTCCAAAAATACATCTCAGAGAAAAAGCCAAAGGTCACTAATAGTGACGAATTTGGCAAATGGCTTTGTGACGCACACAATGCCGTTAATGTGAAATTAGGTAAAAAAACGTTCGACTGTCAGTTGTGGAAGCAAAGATGGAAAGACGGTTGGAAAGACGGTTCATGTGATTGAATTGGTATTCACTTTTAGCCTGTACATAATAAACTACGCTCGCATATTTATATTTTATTCACTATATATACATAAGAATCGATGTAGCTGATCAGAGTAGAATCTAAGGTATTTTTAAAAAGTCCAACGGGACACTGCTTCCTCTCCCACTAGGGTAAATCTTAGCCTTTCCAGAAAATTTGTGGGGTTTCGGTAAATCAGTGGAATTGACAAATTTAAATCTAGGATCTGTCATCTTTGTATAGCTAGAGAATTTTGTCTCAGAAGCAAGGCCATTACTTTGACCCACGCTATTGGATATTGTGTATGCAGAGGCATCTATTTTCCTCAATTCTCCCCCAATGGCTTGAGCTTCCGCTATCTTCGTGTCTCCATTGGTAGATGCAAACCCATTGTGGTGCTTCTTATGACCAAACTTGGATTTCAAACTTCCAAAAATACCACTTTTACCATCATCTGGTTGATATGAAATTGTTGGTTGAACGGACTCCATCGATAAACGAGCGGGAGTAGGAGCTGTAAATGTAGGAGGCGCAGGTGCAGAAGTAACTGGTGGCAATGCTTGTGACGTGCCTTGTACAGGTGGCGGTGGTGGCGGTGCCGCTTTCCTTGCCCTAGAATTAGATAACGATGTAGCATCAGAAAACATTGAAGATGTATCAGAGTTGTCATGTATGCTCACCATAGAAGCTGCTGGTGGTGCTGTGGGTGGTGCTGCTGGTGGTCCAGCTGGTGGTAAAGATGGTGGGGCTGCCGGAGGTAAAGATGGTGGAGCTACTGGCTGAAAAGATTGAGGTAAAGATGGAGGTGCTGGTGGTGCCGCTGGCGGTAAAGATGGTGGTACTCTTGGAGCAGGTATACTTGAAGGTAAACTTGGAGCTTTTGGTGGTGCTGGCGGTTCTGACATATTAGAAGGCACATTTGGAGCTGCTGATGCTGATTTATGTGTTCTTTTCATTATTTCATCTAGTAATGGGTTACCTGACGGAGCTGTTCGAGCTGATGGAGATACCTTAGGTGCAGAAGGTGCAGTAGCGGCTGAGAAATTGTCTTGCTCTTTTGGTGCACTTGATGGCTGTGCTGCCTTGGACTTAACAGCATTATCATCAACGACATAAGCATCATTTCTTTTCTTGTTGATTTCGTCCAAAAATGGTAAACCTCCTCCCATTGAAGGATTTGGTTTGGCTTTACTTGCCTGTGAAGTGAATTTTGGTGGAGGCGGTAGCCCTGTAGCAGGTGGGGGAGGGGGTACACTCATTGCTGGTGGTGCCGGTGGTGCTGGTGGTGCTGGTGGTGCTGGTGGTGCTGGTGGTGCTGAGCTATCTGGTAAAGGTGGTGCTGGTGGTGCTGGTGGTGCTGGTGGTGCTGAGCTAGCTGGTAAGCGTGGCGCCGGTGGCGCCGAACCTGACGGTAATGGAGGCGCACTCATTGCTGGTAATGGAGGTGCTGAGCTACCTGGTAGCGGAGGTGCTGAGCCACTAGGCAATGGAGGTGCTGGTGGTGCAGACATTTGCGGTAAAGAAGGAATACCGGAGGCAGGCACTGCAGGAGGTAAAAGTTTTGTAGCTGACGTCTTTGATTGATTTACCGATGTCTCATCCACCACAAACCTATCGTCCCTCTTCTTATTGATTTCAGCCAAAAATGGTAATCCACCTGAGGGAGGCATTGATGAAGCACTTTTTGCTGAAGCGTGTGGCGCTGGTGGAGCTAGTGCTGGAGGAGCCGATGGTGCTGGTGGTGCTGGTGCTGGTGGTGCTGGTGCTGGGGGCGCTGGGGGCGCTGGAGGCGCAAAGCTTGTTGGCAATGGCGGTGCTGGAGGTTTGGTAGCAATTGGAGTTGCAGAACTTTTGTGAGCAGGCCTGGAAGAGGGTATAATTGGTGCACTGGAAGCTGGTAATGGGGGCGGTGCTCTGTTTTGTGGTAAAGGAGGGGCTCCGGTAGGTAATGGGGGCGCTCCAGCTGGTAAGGGTGGTGCTCCTGAAGGAATTGGGGGAGGACCGCTTGGAGGCAGGCCCCGAGGTGCTAATTTTGCACTGGGACTATTAGCAGATGGCACCTTCGGTCTCCCTGTAGGCATCTTTGGAGCGCCCGAATCGCCTCTATTCACGTGCTTCAATGAAGGCATTCCCCCAGCAAAGATATCACCCAATTGGGGCGCAATTGGGGCCCCTGTAGGTATCTGAGGAGCAGAAGGCGCAAATGGTGCGCTTGAAGAGCCTCCTGCTGACGAGACACCGGCGTTACCTTGGACCGTAGGAGCAGATCTGTCGTTTGTGACGGCCTTTTTAAGCTTCTTCCCCTTGTGGATGTCGTTCAAAAGCGCATTTCGGTCACTCGAAACAGCAGGCAACTTTGGAGGTGGCGCTGAGCTCATTGGTGGAGGTGGCGGTGGCGGAGGTGGAGGTGGAGGACCAGCCATGGCGCTGTAAATCTCGATATTAGCGATTTGATGATAAAGACAAGAAGACTCAAGTTGGAGAGGACTTTTTTTCCTTTCTCAAGAGCTTCAGTTGATTTACTTAAATACCGTTCTTTGCGTTGGGCTATGTTTTCTAAGGTTCTCGGATTACCGGTGCGACCAGCTTTTTGTTTGAAGCAGAATCGGCTTTTTACCACCTCGCTAGCTGCCCTGAAGCCCAAGATATTTACGGATTCAGTTCTTTCTAGCGAGAAATTATTTGATAACGGCATCAGTCCGGACCCAGACTGCACTGTGAAGGTTTCACAGGTATCCTATGAGGCACTTCCGGAACATGTGCTTTCTCCGTTCAAAAGATTCGGAGAAATCGAGTATATGCATGTTCCTTACGATGAAAATACTGGGTCGATGAAAGGTATGGCCTTTGTGAAGTTTCGAGATGCGAAACCCGCCAAGAGGGCTGCGGTGCAATTGAATGGATTTGTGCTGAATAACTTGCCGATTCGAACAGCGCTGTCCAGTGAAAGTGCTCAGGCTCAGGTCCAACAGCCTTATGAGATAGTGATTGTGAAAAATCTAGATTACAGCACCACCGATGAAGAGGTGATGGAGGTCTTCAGGCCGTACCAGGCAATACGATTGGGGCTCAGAAGAGCTCCCGTGGGAGATAAGCCGTGTCTGGGCTATGGTTTTGTGCGATTCGGGACCATATCCTCAGCAACTAAAGCAGTGAACAGCTTGAAGAACTTGAAGATCAGAAACAGAAACATCAAAGTCAAGTTTGCAAAGCCCATGGAACACAACTACACCTATATCGTCTAAACTATTAGCACAATTATTTCAGGTATGTATGTATGTATATATACAAGTTTAAAAACATTATAATTCATTACTGTTTGATTTACTCGTCACCCTTGACGATACCAACCTTGGCGGCTCTCAAGACTCTACCGTTTAGTTCGTAACCTGGCTGTTGGACAAAGAAAACAGTACCGGCTGGCTTTTCAGCGTGTGGAGCTTGGAAGGTGGCCTCGTGTCTGTTAGGGTCGAACTCTTCGTCCATTGGGTCAATCTTGGCCAAACCGTGTCTGTTCAAGGTCTTCTCGAAGACATCTCTGGTCATCTTCACACCGTCGTACAGTTGTGAGATTTCGTGGTTGGTCTTGATGGAGTCCTCCTTGACAGAGGAGAGAGCATGCCCGAAATTGTCAATAGACTCAATCAAATCCTTGGCGAACTTCTGCAAGGCAAAGTCCTTGGCCTTTTGGATTTCCCTCTTGGTGGTTTCTTGCAAGTTACGGAAATCGGCAACAGATCTGGTGTAAAGATCCTTCATCTCAACGAGATCCTTGTCCTTCTTTTCCAACTTAGCCTTGACTTCTTCTAGCTCCTTTTCCAATGGAGACAACTCCTTAGCCTGTTCTTCGGCAGCCTTGGCAGCTTCCTGGAAGATAGCACGAGAGGTAGTAAAAGCTCTGGTAGAGATAAACTGTTTTCTAACAGCAGCAGCAGCGTAGAATCTTTGCATCTTGGTGATGAGACGTATGAAAGAAGAGGTAATCCGATCGGTCAACGATCATCATTGAAAAAATATTTTTTTCCACAGGAACCTCATGGATAAAAACCATGATGGTCACGTGACCCTTTCTGTTTCCAGCAATACTTAAAACAAAAGTGCTTAAGTTTAAGATTAAAAGTGCATGTAAACCCACTTTAAAGTTTGATTACTGGACAATGATGATTTAAGTCTCAGCTGGTCCGAAAGTTCCAGATGAAAGCGTTTTCATCGTCAGCTTTTTATGAATAAGAAACGGATTGAGAGCCTGAGGGTCACCTTGGACTCAAAATTGATATTATCAAAACCGTATATCCGGCGTTGTAAAACAATACTATCGAAACTAAAAACTTATTAACTATAGAACTACACAGAGCGCCGAAAGCAAAGGATTCAGACAAAATCAAATTAAGCTCAGCATTATATGACAGGATCCCAGTTGTTGACAACTAAATATTAATATAATTTGGTCAATAACCTTGGGAATCGGCCCGAAGTAGTTCCAAAAGTTCCAAAAGTTTTTTAGGAGTTATCGAAACACATTTTAATTTGGTTTTTTTATTAGAGAATTTAGGTGCCGAAACAAGGTCATGTATTGTCTAATTACAATTTTGATAACTTGTTTACCTTTTGTTTTCAATTTCAATTACTATGTTGGATTTACAAAAATGTGATTAGCAGTTAGTGAATGATATTTATTGCCCCCAAAGCTAATCAGAGAACTAAAATAGCGTGTGCGCCACAGAGTACGTCTATTTATGTGCCTGAAAGGTTAATTCTTAAATATCAAGCAAAATAAACCTCAGACAGTTAGTCTGATAAAGATTCACATTTGGGTTTTGAAGACTGAAGCTTTTTAAATGCTTTTAGGAGTACTCTTTGTGTCTACAAATGGTGTCAAAAAAATCCAGGCTCAATACTATAAGTGATATCACTATTTCCTGACCTCATAATTGGTAGCAATGACTAATTTCTTTTCATTGAGGCTGCTAACAGAAAGCATAGCAAACATTTCTAAAGTATCTTCAAAGAAGAGGTTAACTTACAATTGCACTGTCAAAAGTGCTAAGGGGTTAACTTTCGGATAATTCTAAATCAACAAAACACAGTATTAGTTTCTAATTAGTTGAGGCAAGGCTCAACAGCGGTGCTTTGCATGCCTCAGTGGCATCCACTGTTGCTGGTAATTTAGTTCTTACTACACAAATGACTATTCAACAACTTTTTATTGTGCATTTAGCTTACAGGTAATTCCGATGAGCCACAACCGGATAAACTTAGTTGTTGCGAGTGAGGAAGCAACTTTGTTGTTTTTCAATTTTGCTTTATCTTCAGCTAGTAGTTGCAAAGGCACTCACCGTAAAGCAGCAACAATACACGTCTTACTTTTACATTTTTTACTGTTGAATTGGGGACATTGAGGTCAAAACAAAAGATTCACTTTTGCTATTTGCATAAATAGCATAGTCAAAATACAGATTCAGCAATACGCACATTTCATCTCTTGTCTATCAAGTAATCTCAAATTTTTGAGGGACTTGACATAAATGGTCAGAAGAGTAGCCCAGAAAAGAAAGTATCACGTAGGGATATAAACATAAATATTACGAGTAGCGATATAGTTTCAAGAAATAGTTTTAAGGATGCTCACTGATTACACCATAAAATTGTAAAACTTAACAAATAAAACATAAAGCAATTGTGCCATCAAGTTTTTAACAAAGTGCTATTGATTGAATTTAATCAAAGGCGAGTAGCAGTGTATTAGCAATTAAAAAGTTTCACTTGGCTGCAAAGGCGTCGATCCTCATTTTATATTTAGGGCAAATTCTGTCTGAAAAAAAACCTTGTGAGAAGTTACATAACACCAAGCTACCTCATTTATATTAAATAGAAAGGCTGGTTATTTAACCACAGCTGAAAAGTTTAGATAAATTCACATCTTTCTATCCCCTGGAAACAAAATACGAAATGACATACCCAATAAGAGATTAGAATAAAAGTCATGCTTACCAGTCAATCAGTCGGAACAAAGCTTTGTCAGAATATCAGAATCGTTTGGTTATGACACCCCGCTTGTTAGCGAGCTAGAACAAGCCCTGTTTTTTTTACTACTCAAATAAGTGCTTTAGATGAAAACGAAAAATTCTAGAATTGACACTTATCCACGAGTACCTACCTAAAAGCACAGCGTTTGTTTTATAATCGCCCATTGTTGATTTATGATGACGTTAACATTGAATCCGCCAAAGCAGCAAAGTCACGTGATCGAAAATTTTTGGCCAGCAAGATTGAAAAATTAATACTTTTTGCCCCCATTACTGATTACTCCATTTATTTATCCTCCAACATGCCTAGTTCCAACCCTGCAGAGGAGTTCGGTAATAAATACTATGACTCATTACAAGAACTAACGTTTAACTCAAGGCCTATAATAGAGTCCCGCACACTTATTGCGCAGGACAACTCAATTTATGCCAGTGAGATAGTTTCTGCAATTGAGAAAAGGATAGAAAAAGCGATCCCCAATCAGAAGTTATTTAGCATCTATCTACTAGATTCTATATCTAAAAATGTTGGATTACCATACACTGCCTTATTTTCGAAGAGTTTGCTGAAAACATTTACGAGAACTTATTCATTAGTTGATGATCCAACTAGAATAAAATTGATTAAATTGTTTAAAACGTGGAAAGTTCCTACATCATTGACAGGGTTACCATTATTTGATTCTAGACAATTAGATCAAATTGAACAGTTCCTCATAAAGGCCACCGCGGGGAATACCGTTAACAGTAACAGTAATAATAGTAGTAATTCACCTTCAACCGGAGGTAATACTTTAAACACTCCTCCAACCCCATTAGGGGGTATGAATGGTTTTGGTGGTAACGGGGGCAACTTTTATAATAATCTTAGTTATAATGAAGACCCAAGGTTGTCATTAATCAGAGATATTGAAGATTTGACTAACATGGTCAATTTGAGGTTAATCGGTGTGTCATCTAATGATGAAAAGACTGTTCAAAGGTTCAACTTGCTTAATCAGCTAAAATCAATCTTGGTGAATGATTCTAAGCTTCCTATAGAACAACTGAAAGGTGTAAAACAGCAATTACAAACAATAAGAAATGATGAAATGATGAAATTGAATTTATTGAAGCAGCAGCAAGAGCAACAACACTTACAGCAACATCAAGAGCCGCAGCTATTGCCACCTGCAAAGAATCAACCACTTGCTAATCCGAATAACTATAATACAGCCAACGTTGAAACACTGTTTGTGATGATAGAGTCATCTTTTAGGTCCGATAAGTCTCCCACCGAAGTCCCAGAATCGATGGATCAAAGTAACTCGTTCCGAGGTAAGCTCGGATTAAACAATATGTCCTTCTTACAAAATATACTCAACAAAACACAAGGGGGTCCTACCCCAGTTTCATCCGGAGGATCTACTATTGATTTCGGATTCATTCAGCCAAAAAAGGAACAACTCGTGTCACAGTTTTCGTTGGATGGGTCATTCATTACCCAACATACGCCAAGTGTTTTCGAAATTTTTCTGTTGTACCCAGAAAAAGAAACTACAATGTGTTCCAATTGTCCGAAAAGATTTGCCGCTACCCCGGAGGGACATATGGCTAAACAGGCCCATCTTGACTGGCACTTTCGTCTCAGCAGGCGTCTAGCACAGAACAACCTTGTGAACAGGTCGTGGTACACCTCAGCTGATGACTGGGCAAGCCCAGAGTCGGCGAAACATGTCCTCACCGGTAGTTCCGAAATGGAAAATCTAGATGCAGTGTCACGCGATGATTTTGCCGCCGCTGAGCATAATGTCCCTATACCTGCAGGTTCAGCCACCTCTACTGTTTGCGACGTTTGTCGTGAAAATTTGGAGGGTGTTTTTGATGAGAACAGTGGTGAGTGGGTTTGGCGTGGTGCTGTGTCTTTTCGTGGTGGAGTGCGTCATTTTCTGTGCCATTTAGAGACGCAGAAACGAGATAGGTCCCCGCAAAGGGATTAAATGCCTTACCCCGCAAAAAACCCAAAAAAGGGTTTTTCCGATCTTTGAAACCCCGGAAAAAAATTTTTACGTCATGTTTTTCCCCACATTCTTGGGAATGCACTAAACAGCAAGCGGTCAGAAAATACTATATAAAGGCACCAATTTGCCACAATTTTATAGCTGTAGACCAAACTATTTAAGTAAAAAAAAACTTGAACACTTTTTGATAATGAGTGTTGAAATCGGAGACTCCCTTGAAGGGTCTGTTAATGACAGAGATTTGACTAAGCTTGAATCAGAAGGCCTTTCCTTTCAGGAAAGAGAAGAAGCACCAATCACTTGGAGAACTTATTTAATGTGTGGTTTTGGTGCTTTTGGTGGTATCTATTTCGGTTATGATTCTGGTTACATTTCTGGTGTTATGGGTATGGAAGCCTTTATCTTACAATTTACCAACAAACAAGTGGGTGATCCAAATTTTGCTTTGGATGCATGGCAAAAATCCTTGATTACTTCTATTCTTTCTGCTGGTACTTTCTTCGGTGCTGTCTTTGCTGGTGACTTTGCTGATTTTATTGGTAGAAGAACAACTGTTCTGCTTTCTTGTGTTATTTTCATTATTGGTGTTATCATTCAAACTGCTTCATCTTCCATTGCTGTTCTGGCTGTTGGTAGAGTTATTGCGGGTCTTGGTGTTGGTGGTGTCTCTGCCACTATCGTTTTGTACATGTCTGAAATTGCTCCAAAGAAGATCAGAGGTGCTCTTGTTTCATCTTATCAATTCTGTGTTACTATTGGGTTGCTATTAGCTTCATGTGTTGATTATGGTACTCAACATAAAACTAATTCTGCTGCTTACAGAATTCCAATTGCTTTACAAATGTTGTGGGCCATTATTTTGTTCATTGGTCTTTTCCTTTTACCAGAAAGTCCTAGATTTTTTGTCAAAAAGGGTAAATTAGATGTTGCTGCTGAAGTTTTGGCCAAGTTGAGAAGTCAACCAGTTGACTCCAAGTACGTCCAAGAAGAATTAGATGAAATTGTTGCTAACTATGAATATGAAATGTCTTTGGTTCCATCTCAATCTTACTTCCAAACTTGGGCTGCATGTTTTGCTGGTGGTTTAAGAAACCCATCTTCTAACTTAAGAAGAACAATTTTGGGTACCTCTTTACAAATGATGCAACAATGGACTGGTGTTAACTTCGTCTTTTACTTCGGTACTACCTTCTTCCAAGAATTAGGTACTATCAAAAACGAATTCTTGATGTCTATTGTCACCACTATTGTTAACGTTTGCTCAACCCCAATTTCTTTCTGGACTGTTGAACACTGGGGTAGACGTGTTATCTTGATTTACGGGGCTATTGGTATGACAATTTGTGAATTTATTGTTGCTATTGTGGGTGTCACTGATGGTGACAATCAAGCCGCTGTTAGATCAATGATTGCTTTCATCTGTATCTATGTTTTCTTCTTTGCTTCCACTTGGGGTCCTGCGGCTTGGGTTATCGTTGGTGAAATTTTCCCATTGCCAATTAGATCCAGAGGTGTCGGGTTATCCACAGCTTCCAACTGGCTTTGGAATTGTATTATTGCTGTGATTACTCCATACATGGTCGGTGAAGATAAAGGTAACTTAGGTGCTAAGGTTTTCTTTATTTGGGGTTCCTTATGTGCTTGTTGTTTAGTTTATGCTGTGCTCTTGGTTCCAGAAACTAAGGGTTTGAGTTTGGAAGAAGTTGACAGAATGTTGGAAGAAACTACTCCATTTACTTCCGCCGCATGGAAACCTCACTCCAAGTTTGAAACTGTCCACGAGACTGCTGACTTCAAGGGTTCATCCACCCACGTTGAGGTCTAACTATGATTTACGTTTTTTATATCTGTTTGGTTAATCTTTTAAATATCTCAATTTAATGAGTACTTTTTTAATGAGCAATTTTATCTTAAGGAACTTTTTGTCAAAAAGCTGAGCAAAAAAAAACAGAAATCTCTTTGGAATAACTAACGCTCAGACTTTGGAAAAACGTTTTTCCGATATGAAACATATCGCATCATCATACACAATTACGATCTTGCTTTATATACAAAACTAATTAGTGACACAGATTCAAAAAGTGAATGAATGGCTATAAGACTGGACCAGCTTTTCATCAATTTTCCTCATCAAGTCAGCATTAGCTGGTTGAACAATTGGAAAAGCGTAGACGGTACTTTCATTGCCACGAACATCGTTATCGTTATCGTCCCCAATTTGAATATTGCTATCGCTAACATCTGGAAAATCAAAATGATCAATAATTTCCTTTGCGGGTTCCTCATTTTGTTGGATATCCACAGATAGTTTCATATTAACATGGTTTAATTGAGACGAATGTTGCTCACATTTTGTTTCATCTGGTTTTACAGTAGGTGTTACAGGTTTAAAATTAAACATTGGTTTCACCGGTTCGGTTATTTTTGTACTTTTTGAAGCTGCTTGTGTAACAACAATTGGTTTAACTTCTTCTCCATCCTTGACATTTGTAGCGGAAGAAAAAAGCGGCTCTACGGGTCTAAATGCAAATACTGGCTTGGATACTGAATTTTCATTATTGTCTAATAGAGAGGTTGGTTTAACCGGTTCGGTGGATACCGACTCTATTTTTTTTGCTTTTTCATTATTCGCAAAAGTAAACCGTTGTGGCTTTATTTTCTGAGGAACTTCAACTTTTTGCGTTTCTTCATGTTCCTTCATTTCTTCTTCTTCTGCTTCTTGCTCCTGCTCTTCCTCATCCTCTTCTTCATCTCCAATAATTATAATATCATTTTCCACCTCTAAATCTTGCTTCCCACCTGCATCGGCAACGCTTTTCTCTTCTTGAATATAAACAGAGGCTGCTGTATCCGTAGCTGATTCCGGTACACTGTTAAAAATGTCTTTACCGGTTGACTTCGGTTCAATTTCATCAATAACTATAATATCATTCTTCTTTTTTTCTTGCTGTATCTCTTTTTCTTCGTTTTTATTCTTAGAGTCCAAAATGTCCAAAAGGGTATTGGCAGTTTTACTTAAATTACTTCTATTAGGCGTAGCAACTGATTCTTGAACTTTGATCAAAGTGTCTTGATCTTTCAATTTACTTTCTCTCTTTTTCTTTTCGATGTAGGTGGCCAAAGGTGTGGATACTTTCCTCCTGTCATCCAATTTGCTAACGTTATACCCATTTGAAACCAATCTTCTTTTCTTAATAATAGCGCTTAACATTGACTTATCGACGATGGAAGTATTAGCAGAGTTCGTGCTGGAGCCCGGTGGATTATACCTAGCAACAGGGATGTTAACACTAACATTTGAAGCACGTCGCAAAACTGTTGTATTATTCATCTGCGAATCGTTGTGTAAGAGGGAATGGTTTTTAGACGACACAACCCTCGAAGTGTTACCCCCAAAAAACCCACTACGCGATTGGTTGAACAAAACACTGGTATTTCGACTGTTGTTAGCGGTGTTACCGCTGTGAGCTTTCTTGATTAAAGACATGACACCTTCAATCTCAATGTCATTCAAAGGAGTATCACCCTTTCGTAAAAAAAAGTCGGCCAATGTGTCATTTGGATTACGAGATGTGATATCGGCTTCAACATCGTCATATATAGTGTCCAAATCTGGCTGTATTGTTGTTCTTGTCTTCACTGGCTCCTCTTTAGTACCAAAAAATGACTTTATCTTGGAAAAAAAGCCAGTGCTTTGAGCTTGTTGAGGATGCTTGTCGTATGGCGTCTGCTTGTGTTGCTTGTTGGTGTATTTTGCCATTTTGTCAACCAATGAAACACAGAATTAGTGTAAAGAAGGAAGGAGAAAAAAAATTAATCCATACCGAAAAGAGTTCATATATTTGTAACAGATCTAATCTTAATGTCAGCCGTGAAAGCCTCAACAGGTACTATTGTTGGATCATTAGCTTGCCAGCGTGACTCTTATTTGAAAAGCTTTACTTCCAAAGTTATTGCGTGTCAGAAGGTCACCCCAAAGGGCAAGAAGGCAGCTCCAGAGTCCGAGATCTACGAGATCGAGCTGGAAAATACCATTTTGTTTCCTGAGGGAGGTGGACAGCCAGGCGACAAGGGCCAGTTAATTATTGGTGAGTCTGAAGTAGTCGCTAATGTTGAAGATGTTCAAAGAAAGAATCTAAGAGCTGTCCACATTGCTGACAAACCTATTGAGGTGGGAACCAATGTTACCATGAATCTTGACTGGAGACGTAGATTGGATCACATGCAACAGCACACAGGGCAACATTTACTCTCTGCCGTTCTTGATAGATATGACTTGCCAACTTTGTCCTGGAGTATGGGAGAGATGATCAATTATATTGAATTGCCAAGAAAACTGACTCCAGAGGAAATCCAAAAGGTTTCATTAGAAGTCAACGATGCCATCCTAACCGATGAGCCTATTAAGGTGGAGTATCCTGATACGGAGATTGATGAAACTGAAAAGGGTGTTATGAGAATTGTCCACATAGGTAAACTGGATGCCAACCCTTGTTGCGGCACCCATTTGAAGTCCACAGGTCATATCAAGGCCATTGTTTTGTTGAACCAGTTTGCTGGTAAGTCGGGTGCGTCCCGTTTGAACTTTCTCTGTGGTGACAGAGTCATCACTTACACCAGTGGGTTACACGAGTTGACGAAAAAGCTCATGACTACTTTGAGCGGCAGTTTGGAGGATTTAGACACCAAGGCTGCCTCAATTGTTGAGCAAGGTAAGAAGGCATCTCAAAAGGCTAATTCATTGATGTTAGAGTTGGCTTTGCTGAAGGTTGCAGAAGTGAAGAAAGATATTCAAGAAGGCAAGCCTGTCACTTTTGTCTACAGACCCGATGGTGATTTGACCTACATTAATAACATCTACAAGGAGGTTTCCAAAGAGTTGGGATCTACAACTGTCGTTTTGATCACAGGTGAAGCAAAACAAACAGGTGCTATCATTGTTGACGGTGAGCGTACCAGCGAGATTGTTGATCAATTGAAGAAGCTTTTGAAAACCCTCAAGGGTGGTGGAAAGGGCAAGTTCCAAGGTAAGGTTTCGGAATATGGCAAAGGTGAACTCGAAGAAACTTTAGCTTACTTAAGATCGTTATAATTAGTATACATTAGATATTTATTGAGGTATCGAAATATTGTGTGCATGTGTCTATGCACCAGTTCATTATATAGAATCATCTACGCACCACCGGTTTGCTCCCAGGAAATATACGCCTTATGAGTTCCCATCCCAACGAGGTGCTTTCGCTTGACTGTATTTGGTTCATGGACTGTCTAAGCTTCAGGTCTCTCATGGAAATGGTCCTCAACTTGTTTATTAGCGCATCAAAGCCGTCGGTTCTGATTATCGTCAAGTCAGAGGTGTCGTACTGTTCGAAGTCGAAGTCGTCCATGCTCTGCAAGGTGATATCCATCTCATCGACGATGTGGACGGTGCACTCGTCGTCGTCGTTACCGTTTTCATAGTCCACAGCCGAGCATTGGTGGCATATGAGCTCCCGAGGCTGCGAGTCGTCTGGGATGAGAGCACTCAGCTCGTACAGAGGGGCATCGCACATGCTGCAGTAGTACAACTTCGCCAGATGCAACTGGTTGTTGTCCTCCGAGAGGATCGACTTCAAATACAGATCGTTGCACTTGTCAATGGACTCTTTGGCGCTCACTAGGTCGTTCTTCATCAGCGACCGCTGGAACGACTCGTCCAGTTCGTGCGTGAAATCGTACTGTTTTTCCGTGTCGGTAGACGAAGGAGGCGTGAACTCCGTCACGGACGACTCGCACACCGTGGTGAAATTGCGCGTGTACTCGTCGGTGCTGGTTGTCTCCTGGTCTTCTGCGTCCTCAGGCTTCACCAGACCGCCGCGCCTTATAAACAGGGGGGTGGATTTGTATTTGCGCAGCGGATCTTCTCTCACAGGATGCGCAATCGGAAACGAGGTGAGCACCGTGGTGTCTAGCAGGTCCAGCCGCGATGGCCGATGCTGCATTGCGTTGTGTGGCATGTCCTCTGCTCGGAGGGGGGTATAGAGCGATGTGGATCAGGAGAAAGGGGGAGCCCACAAATAAAAATAAATTCACACTACATATAATATCCAGCATTGTAGAAAATATGGGCTCATTGTGGACGGTCTTGGTACGAGGCGCCAACCACCGTAATACCAGCTGAGACAATTCCACCATCAAAAGCCCCCAAAGACATCCGCAGCCGCCGCAGCCACCCGAGTGTCTTGTCTTTTTCAAACCCTCCAAACTCCAGCTCTTCCTTTTTTTGTTTTGACAGCACTTTGTTTACTTTTCCCAAAGGGGAAATGCTCAGCATCTCATCTCTACAAATAGTTATGCCACTAGAGAGGTTAAGACGGGGAAGACAGAGAAGACAAAGGGGTTAAGACAGCAAAAATACAGTGATATGCAAAACAGAAGCAGTGACTACCCAGAAAAGCCTGACAGACAACTTGTTAGCATTTCCTGATGCAGAAGCGCTCAGCATCTCATCTCTATAAATAGCTGCGACACTAAGGACACTGTGATCTAAGATCTATATACAGGACAGGATCAGTCTCTACGGAGAAAGGCCTGGTAGGCGTTGTTGGCAATCTTGACGCGACCGTCGCTCTTTAGCTGTTTTTTACCCTCCTTCTGTCTCACGAGAAGCTTTTTGCGTCGAGAGATATCAGACGCATGCAATTTGGCCAACACGTCCTTTCTTCGCGCCTTGATGGTCTCTCGGGCGACGATCCTGTTGTTCGCCTTCGCCTGGATCACCACCTCAAACTGCTGGATGCGGAGAAACTCTTTCAGTCGTTTGACAAACTCGCGGCCGCATTTGTCGATCTGCGATTTGTGTAGAACCGTGGAGAGCGCATCCACACCCTGGTTGTTCACCAACAGCTCTAGTTTGTAGATATCGCTAGGCTTGTAACCCGCGTCCTCGTAGTCCAATGACGCATAGCCCCTCGTGATACCCTTCAGTTTGCCGACGAAATCATCAATCAAGTGGGCAGTGGGGATGTCGTATTTCATAATTACTTGCCCGTTGGTTAGATACTGGACGTCATTCTGGGTGCCTCTGTTGTTGTCGCACAGCGTCATGACTTGTCCCGTGTACTCCTTCGGGAAAGTCATCAACGCTTCGACATATGGCTCACTAAGATATTCGACCTTAGATTTCCTGGTTCCATCGGGGAAATCGTCGGGGTTCGAAATGATCTTTTCCGTACCGTCTCTGAAAGTCACCTTGTAGGGAACAGTTGGTGCAGTGATGATTAAATCCTTACCATGCTCCTTTTCTAGTCTTTCTTTGAAGATAGATGCATGCAACGAACCGAGGAACCCTAATCTCCAACCCTGACCAAGCGCATTGGAAGTCGTTCTTTGAAAGACAACTGATCTGTCATTTAAGAATAAATGTTCCAAGGATTCCTCCATCTTCTTGAAATCTGTCCCATCGGCTGGATATGCACCCACGAAAACCATTGGTTTAGGCTCTTCGAAACCGTCCAAGGGCTCCACAACTGAGCCTGCTCTTTTCACAGTGTCACCCACAAAAACTTCTCTAGCGTCTTTGAAACCCGCAATAACGTATGCCACTTGGCCTGCCACCAATTGAGGCAACGGTCTTCTGTCAGGGTACATGATACCCACTTCTTTGACCTCATATTTTTTGGAGGTCTTACAGAACTCGATCTTGTCACCCTTTTTGATAGACCCGTCAACGACATTTACTAACAAGATGACACCAACATAGGCATCGTACCACGAATCGACAATTTGGGCTCTCAATTCACCGTCTCTGTGATATTTTTCAGGCGGTGGGGCAGGAATGTTTTCAATGATCTTGGGCAAGATGTACTGAACATTTAGACCTGTTTTGGCAGAGATATGCACAACATCGTCCCTGTCCAATTCAAACGTCTCCTCCAACTGATTTTCCGTACGAGCAATATCTGCAGTGTCCAAGTCAATCTTATTGATGACGGGTATCAAGTGTAGATCTCTCGAATATGCAATGTAGAAATTGGACACGGTCTGTGCTTTGATCCCTTCTGACGCGGCAATCAACAAAAGCGCGCCTTGACACGAGGCATACGATCTGATAACCTCCAATCTGAAATCCACGTGACCTGGCGAGTCCACCAAATGGAACATATAATCTTCTCCCTGGTAATTGTAGATCATAGACACCGTCTGCGCCTTCACTGTGATGCCTCGCTCCTTTTCGACGTCTAGTTTATCCAAAACTTGCTTGTTGTCACTGGTCGGATTCACAACACCTGTGATTTCGAGCAATCTGTCGGATAGCGTCGATTTACCATGATCAACATGCGCAACAATGATGAAATTCCTGTAGTTTTCCAGTGGGATTTTGGCGATCCTTTCTGCTAGCTGCTTGTTGTCCAAAACCGGCGTTGGATTATGCTTTTTGTCGATAGCGTAATTTAGATATCCCTTATAGTCCTCACTATTGGGCGTATGTGTGAGCTGGGAGTATGCTCTTTGTGCTAGAAAAAAGTTCCTACTCAAAGGTCGCAGCAGGCTGGATGCTCTTATCGACCGTTTGAGCGTACATATCATTGAATCTGGTGCTGAAAAGTATGGAACTTAGAGATCGTGAAAAATTTCAGCTACATGCATGCTACTATAAGAGGAAATCTATAACAGAGTGCTTTGCTTACTTGAAAAAGTCAAGTTTAATTATTAGACACCACTGAACAGCTCAAATTGCCCGCTTGACTTCAATATCCCGAAGAGAACAGTTGCCAAAATTACTCTGGAAACATTTTGGGACGTTTGAGTGCCTCCAATGCCCGCAGAAAAGCAAACCAGCATCGAATTAGTTCTTGTTGTAGCAAACACAGTTTTTGTCTATCTATATCTAAAATTACAAAGTTTTCACTCCCACTCGCGCTCCCGCTCTCACTCTCCATGCTTGAGAATCACTACGACGCTGTCCCCGCGAAGAAACATCTTCGACACGTACCTCTCTCTGGTGATCTTGTTCTGTGACGCTTTCTTCGCGGATTTTTTGGCCGTCCTGTCGCTCTTGGGCGTCTCCGACCACACGTCTTTGACCTTCTCGAGCACCATGTTGCAATGGCGATCAAACGCCTTCACCTTGGCCACCAGCTTGTGGTTATTTCTGAGCGAAATAAGCACCGTGGCGTTGTTTTGCACCGCCTGCGCCAGCACGCGCAGCGGCCCGCTGGCAAACTGCGCGGTTTCGTACGCCTCCAGCTCGTCTGCGGTCATCTGCTCCTTCGGTTTGTCGGTCAAATGTGACATCTATGCTGTTGGAGGGGATGTTAGTATAGGAAGAAGCTGAAAAGAGAGGATGTAAAGATAATTTTGGCGTCACAATAGCATTCACCCTTTTTTCATCTGTTTCAATTAAATGTCCAAGTTGGTGTCGCTAAGCGCCTCTCTGAGGCGCAATCTGTATACTAGTCCCCAGAGGAGGATTAGGTTTCCGTTTCTCAACTTTGATTCGGAGAAAAACGAGGCCGAATTGGGCACAAACATTCGCAACACCATGAAAGAGTTCGATAACGACATGGACCAGTACATTCACAGCAAGCCTTGGCAGCGACAGCAGCCCACGGACGAAAAAGAAGTCAAACCGTTTAACGAGGTTGACGCGGATAAATACCAGAAAGACCCTCTCGCCAGCGGTATCAGTCTACTATCACCCAACGAGTTGATCAAGATGGAGTCGTTCTTCGACTCGCACGGCGTGTACAAGCAGTTCAAAGCAGTAGGATTCACAGACAAACAGGCGTTGGCTTTGATGAAGTACAACTATCTGGTGTTGGAGAATAAATTGAAATGGCTACACAGTAATTATTCCCCTAAGGTGGACGTCGAGAACGAGGCGTATCTTTTCCATGCTGCACACAGCGAGCTCTTGTTTGAAACTACCACAACGAGAGAAAAGACGTTAATGGATTTGACAAACGCGATGATCATTTTGAAACGGGCTTTCAACGCCTTAGAAGATGAGTCTTCTGCCCAGATAAAGCTAAACGACGATATCATCAAGATGGAAATCAATCAGTTCCGACACGAGAACAACTTGCACCAAAGGTTGTTG
The DNA here is from genome assembly GCA_030579555.1 of Saturnispora silvae. Classification (NCBI taxonomy): domain Eukaryota; kingdom Fungi; phylum Ascomycota; class Pichiomycetes; order Pichiales; family Pichiaceae; genus Saturnispora; species Saturnispora silvae. The sequence continues at coordinate 112,923 of JAKTRE010000009.1, read as the reverse complement.
AATTTGAAGAACAGTGACTTGAACTCCCGAATTCTAAGTGAAATTGTGTCCGGTCTCAAGTCGGAGATTGAATCTTTCAGATGGGAACTAACGAGAGCCGGTATATTGTGTATCATAGTGATGACACTATTGATCATGGGTACATGGAACTTGACCAAGAAAAACGCTTCTGCACACGATACTGCATTCGAAACAGGAGGACCTTTATTAGTGCCATTGCATGAAGCAACAGATGAGGAGTCCCATGACTATGAAGCGGATTGGGATGATAAAGTCAATGTCCAAGTTAAGCGTTAAGGGACGGTTAACTGATAGATCTTGAACATACATATATATCTATTTACCTACCTATATAGACTCATTAATATACCAAACTACTAGAGACATTTACAATTTGCTCCTTTTGGACAAAACCATTCTTTTGAAGGCGTTTTGTGGCTTTTCCTCGACCCACTTCTGCAGACCTTCCAGACTTTCATTGAGTATATGCTTTTCAACAAGCTGTTTGAAATCAACCTTGAATTGTGACTTGTTGCCTATGATAGCTTCAGGGTCTAGATTAGCAGACATCTTCTGGACTTTCTGTCTAACTTTATCATTGAAACTGTCACTTGAATCGTCCTCGATCATAGTGGAGACGACCCCTAATCTTGCTAATTCATCCAACTCAATCTTTCTACAAAGACAAACCGCTTCAATGGAAACGCTGAGCCCTAGTCGATAAGGTAAGGAAATCGACGCCCCACACTCGTTCACCAAGCCAATGCTGGAGAAGGGGAAATAGTAGTAAGGCGACAGGTTTAGTTTAGTTTCATTCACAACCTTTCTTGCCCATAAGATGTCCGTCAAATTCACCAACGCAGCCGTGAGCCCGACAACCGGACCGTTCAATGCTGTTATCAATAATTTTCTGTGATTGATGAAGGTGTGAACAAGATAGATGTTTTTGCATGTGATCTGCTCGTAATAGTCTAACCTATTCAAGTTTACCATTTTAGAGATGGACTTGATGTTGGCTCCAGTTGAGAAGAACGTCCCAGAGGCCGTCAACAAAGTGATACATGTTTCTTTATTTTGGTCTGCTTCATTGAGCGCTTCTGCAAATTCCACAAACTCCGGAATAGTGAATGCGTTCATGGAGTTTGGGTTGTCAAGGTGGATCTCGAACACTTTGCCGCTGATGCTGGTCTTTATCATGTTTGTGAAGAGGAAATAGTAGCCAGAACTGGTGATAGAACCTGGGGAATGGCCCATGACTACAAGAGGGGGTGAAGGTTCTATTTGCCCGAAAAAATCAACTTTGCACATTTGCCACCACTAGCTACTAATAATAGCTGGATGTACCTTGAAAATAGTTTAACCTCGCTATCGAAGTGCTGAGCCTATATTATATGCGATTTTATTTTTCTACGAATATCATGAGCACTATCGATGCTCGCTAAAAATTTCCGTTTTCTCGCTACTAGTTGCCGTTCCATGACCTATCAGGGCACTGAGACGTGAACCAAAAGTTCACCCTTCATGACTACTTCTTTCTCCACCCAATGTTAAGAGCTTCCCGTTTAGCCACCCCTGCCGTTGCCAAAGTGGCCTCCAAGTTTGCATCTGCTGCTGTTGCCTCCAAGGTGAACTTATCTAGAAAAAACTACTCTTCATTTGCCCAATTTGAGGCTCCAAAGCACATCACCAACGAACCAACGAAGTTTTTCACCTCTAAGGACCAGTTGGACTGGGATTTGTTGAAGAGCGAGCTTTTCCAATTCACTGATTCCCCATTGGTCGTTCCTATTGTTATCAACGGGGAAAGGATCTACGATCAGAGAAAGTTAGGTAAAATTATCAACCCATCAAACCACAAGCAAAACTTAGGTCAGTACACCTTGGCCACTAAGGAAGATGTCCAGAAGGCAATTGACGCTTCTTTGGCTGCAAAGAAAGAGTGGGCTTCTTTGAGCTACGCTGACAGATCCGCTATCTTCTTGAAGGCTGCTGAATTGATCTCTACCAAGTACAGATACAAAATGCTTGCTGCTACAATGCTCGGTCAAGGTAAGAACGTCTTCCAAGGTGAAATCGATTGTATTGGTGAATTGATCGATTTCTTAAGATTCAACGTCAAGTATGCTGGCGAATTATACAGACAACAGCCAATTGAATCTACCACTGGTGTTTGGAACAGAACTGAATACAGACCTTTGGAAGGTTTCGTTTATGCAGTCACCCCATTCAACTTCACTGCTATTGCTGGTAACTTAGTTGGTGCCCCTGCATTGATGGGTAACACCGTTGTCTGGAAGCCAAGTGATTCGTCTATTCTTTCTAACTACCTATTGCTAGAAATCTTTGAAGAAGCCGGTTTACCAAAGGGTGTCGTCAATTTCATTCCAGGTAACCCAGTTGAAGTTTCTGACATTGTTTTGAATGACAGAAACTTCTCTGCTTTACATTTCACTGGTTCCACTGACGTTTTCTCTCAAATCTGGTCTAAGATTGCTCAAAACGTTTCACAAGGCGTTTACAAGGATTTCCCTAGAATTGTCGGTGAAACTGGTGGTAAGAACTTCCATTTAGTTGACTCTACTGCCAATTTGGAAAACGCCGTTTTCAATACTCTTAGAGGTGCATTCGAATTCCAAGGTCAAAAGTGTTCTGCCACCTCTAGAGCTTACGTCTCCAAATCAATTTGGCCACAATTCAAGGATTTGTTAACCAAGACCGTCTCAACTGTCAAGCCAGTTAACTGTTCTGCAACTGAAACCTTACAAGGTTTCATGGGTCCTGTCATCCACGAAAGATCGTTTGATAAGATTTCCGGTGCTATTGAAACCATCAAGGATGATCCTGAATTAGAGTTGTTGGCAGGTGGTAACTTTGATAAATCGGTTGGTTACTTTATCAACCCAACCATTGTCCAAACCTCTAACCCTAAGCATAAATTCATGTCCGACGAATTCTTTGGTCCATTATTAACCGTTTACGTATATGAAGATAAGGAAATCGACGAAGTCCTGAAGATGATTGACGAAACCACCAAATACGGTTTAACTGGTTCTGTCTTCTCCAATGATAGAACAAACATCAGGAAATACGAAGAAGCTTTGAGATATTCTGCAGGTAATTTCTACATCAATGACAAGTCTACAGGTGCTGTCGTCGGTCAGCAATCCTTTGGTGGCTCTAGATTGTCTGGTACTAATGATAAGGCAGGGTCAGATGCTATCATCAAGAGATTCGTTTCTACTAGAAGTATCAAGGAAAACTTCGGTGAATTAACGACCCACTTGAACCCTTCAAACTTTTAAATGCTCTTGTATAACTTTTATATAGAAACAATATCATCGATTATTGAATTACTGCTTAACAGGCTTTCCTGGACATAGTACTGAGATTGAATGGATCCCACCCGATAGTGGTTTATTGGAACAAAAAAAAAGAGCTCATTAGGAATAAAAAAGAGGTATAAACGCATAAAAAAAAGATAGATAATGGCGTTAGTAAAAGTTAGAATGGTATGTAGGTTTTAGAATTTTTTAAATGAAATTATACTTTTCTGTCACGCTTCTGAAGCTTTCTCATGTCATGTTTATCCTCATTAAAATCATAATCATATCATTAAAGTTGTCACTTTCTGCCGAGTAACTTTTTGAAAAAGCCGCCACCGCTACTAGAGCTTGAAGTTGTAGTAGTTGTGGTTCCAGGGGTCGAAGCTTTGGATTTTGCAGCAGATCGTGGTACAGACTTGGTATTAACATTAGAGATGGCCTTCTGGTGTTGCTCGAATAAAGCTAATCTGTCACGTTCTTCCTTGGAAAGAACGCCACTGATTGAATTACTACCAGTGGAGCTACTACCAGACTTCCATTTTCTAATTTCTCCACCTCCTAGGGAGCTTGACCCTTTGGATAACCCGTAAGCTTGCATCACAGGAGTATTATTGATGTTAGATGAAGAAGAGTGCCTTTTCCTGTCACTATCAAGCCTGTTTGAGTAGTTGTAATTCATGTCGTAGTCATCTCTTTCATCGCCATTATCCTCATCCTCCACGTCTTCATCATCGGAGAAAACTGCTGAGCCTGACATGTTGCCACCTGATAACGAACTTGAAAAAGAGTGCATCGAACCACGTCTGTCAGCCCTCAGTCCAGGTTTAGGATCGGCCACCACATTCAAATGGCGGAATAAAGCAATTGTGGCTTTGTCGAACATATTGCTGATATTCAGTGTAGGGGCCGACTCATCGATTTTAATTTGAATTCCTGTAGAGGAACTCGCTTTGGGATCCAAGTCAACAGCTGCTAATTCTTCAGTTGGGCTCGATGGCGATTGATTCAGACTGTAAGAAGGCTTGAGCTCATTGCCACCATGTGGGACATTCCTGTAGAATTCCTCCAGACCGGCGTAAACCAATGAGACAAACTTTCTTTGACCAGATTCAAAGGAGGTGGATCTGGAGAACTTTCTGTTAGTGCCCACAATGACAGCTTGGGGGACGTACAAATTCATCACATCCTGCAAGAAGGAGGGGGTTTTGAAGAACTCAAACACAACCTTGATTGATTGCTCGATGTCTAGGTTTTCCAACACAAACTTGGTAAAGTTGTGCGTGAAAGACTTCAGCTCTTCTGGGGACTGTTCCTCAAAAGACACTGACGAGAAGGAGCACGCGATGACTATCGTGTCGCCAGACTTAGCGAGCGACTTTTTGTAGTACTCCACGGCGCAGATAGACGAAGGGCTGTCGCCAAGCAAGATCAAATACGGCTTCCCCGCGTCTAAATCAGAAGGCTGCGCGTTCGAGAAGCAGAGGGTGAACGAGCTGCGTGCAATCGGGTTTTTCGTTGGGTAGCTCTTGATATTGTACTGGGGCCCCTTGACCGATTTAAAGGTGGTCAACGAGGTTGGCGACGGGGCGCACGTGACAGCTGAGGTTCGGAAGGTGTCGATGTCGGGAGCGCGCGTCTTTCCAAACTGGTTGTCAAGACGCAGAAGCTCCTCGTCGGTCATCTGGTGGTACGCGCGGCGGCCTGCGCCGGGCTGCGGGCCCTGGTCCGCAGCCTGATCGCCGTCGCCTGGCCTGAGCACTGGCGAAAGCGGCTGGGCGCTGCGGTGCGCCGGCTGGAACGGCGTGTTAGGTATCACCTGCACCGAGAAGTCAGTGCGCTGCGGCGGAACGGTCTCCGGTTCGTAGCAGTCGAAAGAGACGCGTCTTTTGAACATTTCGATAAAGAACAAGTAGTCTGCATTTCAAAATTGACAGGGTCTTGGTCATCTCATCCATATCTGTAGATAAATCAGTGAGGCTGATAAAGGATTTTTTCGGAGCAGCAGCCACAAACTGAATTTTGCACTATAATTTTCGAGGGAGCGAGTGCATAATCGATGGAACTGCGCGAGAGAGTGGAGCAGCTGGTGCAGGACCAGCTACAGATGAAAGACGTGGGTGTTGCGCACCCAGCGGTACCGGTTTTGGACGGCGGCTGCGCCGCCGCCGTGGACTTTTCGGGCGAAAAGACGCGACTTTCGGATAAATACACGTCCAATAGGCAATTGGAGCTTTTGGCGGCGCATTCGCTCATACGACACGACCGGTCGCTGGCCTTGGAGCAGGCTTTCAACCAAGGAACCGTCCAGACGTTGCAGGCGCTGGAGTCCGACAACCTAAAATCGATCCAGCAGAGCATCGAGAACGAGTGTGAGGTGTTGACTGCGCAGTCGCAGGCTTTGCAGGCGGAGCATAACAACATGGTGAAGACCAACGCACGGATCGAGAGCCACCTGATCGGCAGGATACGCGATACGCTGGATGAGCAATTTGTTTAACTTCTGAAATGCATCGAACATCGCAACGAGCACAAGCACGAGCACAAGCACGAGTTGCTAACTCACTCTTCTTCCCTGCATCTCGACAACACCATGCCCCAATCACTGCAACGGATAGAACGCCATCTGATCAAAAGAACACGAGTAACCTGGACTGGATGAGCAATTTGTTTAATTAAAAAGTCTGTTTTTATACTATATAAACGTTCTAATCAAATAATTTAAGCACCAATGACGTCAGCATCGTACTTGGCCTTGAACCATTGGATGGTGTCGTTTTGGGAAAGCTTGTGGGCCTTACCGACTCTGGATCTACATCTCTTTCTTCTGGCGACTCTGAAACCGGATCTACCCATGACAACGTAGAAGTCCATACCGTAAATACCGATACCTGGGTCGTACTTGATACCCAAGTCAATGTGTTCTTGGACACCGAAACCGAAGTTACCGGTTTCAGAGAAGTTTCTCTTCTTCAATTGGTATTCCTTGACCTTCAAACCTCTTTCCAAGATTTCTTCGGCCTTAGGACCTCTGATGGTGACGTGGACAGAGATCTTTTCGTTTCTTCTGATACCGAAGGATCTGATGGTGTATCTGGCCTTGGAGTGGACTGGGGTTTGACCAGACAATTGTTCAAGAACCTTGGAGGCTCTGGTCAATCTGTCACCGGATTCACCGACACAGATGTTCAAGACCAACTTCTCGATCTTCAATTCTCTCATGGAGTTAGCAGCTTTGTCAGACATTTTTGATGTATTAAACAAAAGTTGTTAAGGAAAGAGTGTGAACTTGCGCTTTCGTGTATGAAAAATTTCCCATCCGTAATATGAAGTTGCCAAAATTTTTTTTTGTGCGTCTAACCCTGAGAAATGAGTCACGTGCTTCAGACAAGGGTTTTTAATTTTTCTGGCCAGAAATATCTTGATTACGTAACAAGTTTTTTTTAAAAATGTCACGTGACTTAATTACGTAACACTGGGAACTTTATTTTATCTTTACCCCCGGTGGCAAAAAAGTATTGACTTAAGTAAGAGAGCTGGATTGCAGACTTCCTTTGGATCTGGTAGTTAATAATGACAACTTTTGCAGATATCACGGCTAAGTATGCCGATAAGTCTCAACTGAGAGATTCAGTGAAACAGTCAGGAGATTTCCATACTTTTGAAGCCGACCTAGCTCACGGCGAGGCCATTGCGTTGAACCCTTCTATCAGAATGCCGCCAATTGCCAATGCGGCCGGGTTTTTGAGGGCCCACACCGACGATGATTCAAATCCAGACTGTTCTATCAAGATTGCTCACGGTACCACCACTTTGGCGTTCAGATTCCAGGGTGGTATTATTGTCGCTGTCGATTCCAGAGCCACCGCCGGTAACTGGATTGCATCCCAATCCGTTAAGAAGGTCATCGAAATCAACCCGCAATTGTTAGGTACTATGGCTGGTGGTGCCGCTGACTGTCAATACTGGGAAACTTGGCTTGGGACCCAATGCAGATTACACGAATTGAGAACTAAAGAGAGAATATCAGTTGCTGCAGCCTCAAAAATATTGTCAAATTTGGTATACCAATACAAAGGCCACGGTCTCTCAATGGGTACAATGATCTGTGGTGTTACCAAGAAGGAGGGTCCAACTATTTACTACGTCGATTCAGACGGTACTAGATTAGGCGGTGATTTGTTTTGTGTTGGTTCCGGTCAAACTTTTGCATACGGTGTTTTAGACTCTAACTACCACTGGGATTTAACAGTAGAGGAAGCCCTCTATTTGGGTAAGAGGTCCATTTTGGCAGCTGCCCATAGAGACGCCTATTCTGGTGGTTCCATCAATTTATACCATGTCAAAGAAGACGGATGGGTATACCATGGTAACCATGATGTTGGTCCATTATTCTGGGAAATTAAAGAAAAGGAAGGTTCTTTCAATAACGTTAAGGGTTAGATCTTTGTATGTAAATGTATTTTCTGTTTATTACTGAGTATAGACAAAATAATAATAAAAAAGAAGAAAACAGTATAAGTAATCACATTTCGATATCAAAGAAATAAAAGGTAAGAATCAAAAACGTTTCAATCGTTATATAGTATACATAAAAAATTGGTAACAGGAAAGCAGTTGTAAGGATACGTCACAATGCTATTATTCTGTTTTTAACACCTTATGAGCAGACTCATTAGGTTCATCCAATGGCCTCTTCAACGCATTGGAGTTGTCACTTATAAATGAATCCAGCATCTTGGATATATCTCCACCACCACTTGGACCTTCGTTGGCAGTATCGGAAGGAGCCTCGTTTTTAATTTCACTTTGATTATCAACACCACTGACATTAGAACTACTTGCTGGTACTTCTCCTTGAGGTTGCGATTGCTGTGGCTGTGGTTCCAATGGTTGCTGTGTTTGCGGTGTCGATTGCTCAGATTGCGGTTTTGCTGGCCTACTCTTAGAATAGAAAGTAGGTTTCACAGGATCTGTAGATGAATTAGTTACACCAGCTATTGGTGGTTGTGGCGGTTTAGCCTGTAGGGTAGCTGAGGATGATGAGGGTGATTGTGATTTAGACAATGGTTGAGGTGGTTTGATCGGCTTGATCTTCATTGGGACAGAATTCAGAGGCTTAGTAAATTGCATAGGTTTGGTGAACGTATGTATCATTGGTTTATTGACCTTTGGCCCCGATGTTGGTTGTGGGACATTTGGTTTTATTAAGTTAGGATTCATTTTCAAATCCGGCTTCGGTGCAATCATAGGTTTGGTGGTCAAGATTGGCGCCGCTGAGGAGGAGGGTCCCGATATATTCTGTGCATTTGGCTGGGCCATATTTTCATGAGTTTGAGAGGAAGATGGTTGTTGCTGTGGTAGCTGCTGCTGCCCCTGTGCGATCTGTTGCTGAGGTGGCTGTTGCAACGGCTGCTGTTGTGAAAAAGTTTGAGGCTGCTGCTGCACTTGCTGTTGTTGCTGTTGTGTAGGCTGTGCAGGCTTCGGCACAGTCGGTAAACCCTTCTTTCTGGTGATTTGCAAGGTAGCAGCATTTAATGCAGCAGTTAAAATCTTTGTTATATGTTGCGGGTTTTTGTCAATTAATGTCACCAATGGGGAACCTTTAATACCAGCACTTTTTGCTGCTTGCCCAACTTGATTAATTGTCATTGCTAAAGCTTGGGTTAGAATTTCGGTAGTGGTAACCTTGTCAAAATTGTTGTACCTATTTTTAGTCAATTGAATCAATTCCTTCTGCAAGTAAGCTAAAGCACGTTTGGTATTATCATTAACAGATTGAGAACCTTGCATTTGTTGCCTTTGTTGATGCTGTTGACCAGGGTTTTGCTGTTTTATATTCAAGGTAGAAGTGGATGATGACGGTATACCGGACTCATCCTTACTGATAACTCTCTGGTTGGCTTTGGCAATTTGTTGAGCTTGGATATTCTTAAATTTGGCCTTCGCCGTTTCAATTTGTTTTTCTTTTTGTCTTTCCTTTTCAGCAATGACTTCCTCGTTCAACCCCCATAACCAACCTTTGCCTTCTTTGGAGATCTTTCTGAAAGATTTGTTCAAACTTAAGTTATGTCGCACAGAACTTTGCCAGCCATCAGGCGCGTAGAAATAATATGGATATATATCTTGAATAGCCTTGTAGATTTCTGATAAAGACATCCCTCTTGGTGTTGATCTTTTCCTTAAACACTCGGTAATCAAGTTAGAATACGACAATGGAGGTTTCTCTCTATACTGTGGAGGAATTTCATCAATGGAGTATACGATCTTCTTTTTCTTTGGCGTGCGCTTGGTGCCATTGCTATTCAGTTGTGACTTCTTTGGAGGAGGAGCATTCTTTTTGCTATTTTCTTGTAAAGCAGCAGCCAAATCTTTGTCGAATTTCAGATCTTTGTCTTCTTCCTCATCTTCTTCAGCAACCATATTCATTGGATGAGGAATATCGTCGTGCATATCATGATCTGCTAGAACCTTTTGAATCTCAATGTCGATGTCCATGTCACGCTGCTGAGGAGTGGGATTGACGGATGCCTTGACGGAATCCAAACTTTTTAGAGCCAGAATGTCCGCTTCTGTGATGGAGGGCAGTCTCTTTTTGTTTTTGACTGGAACAGCCATGCTCAATGGTTTATCTTTGCTGCTAGTAGGATTTGGGTTTTTCAGTTTCTTCTTTTTGCCGCCTGGCAAGTCGAATATGAAGCCTGTTTCGCCGATTTGCACCTTGCTCCCGTGGTGTAGAGGGACCGTGACGCCCTTCTCAACAAAAGCGTCATCAACAAACGCGCCATTACGCCCCAGAACGCTTAACTCGAAACGCTGGTTGCCGAAATTGTAAAATATTTTCGCGTGGCGACGCGAAATCGCCTTCTGCGAGCCAAGATGGATGTCTAGCGCGTCCTCGCCATCCACCATACGGCCAAGAATAATCTGCATCGTCTGCACATAGAACGTGAACGAATCAAAGTCTAGCATCGCATATGCCTGGATCTGCTGGCTGGCAGCGTCCGCCTCGGCTGCACTGGATTCTCCCGCTGGTGGCGTATCCCGTGAATGTTTCACCTCCTGCGGCGTCGTCAGCGGCGCAGCAGCAGGTACGATCGCGTCCATAATCCGCTATAGATTCGCTTGCAAAAGGGCTAAGAAAGAAAACACTCATTAATTATTTTTTGAAGGATGTCGAATACCTTAGTAGCTCTGCTGGCTCAGCATAGGCCAAACCCAAAGTTACGTCTTATACATAGTTTGTCCCATTACGAGAATATAGCGGCCCTCTAGAGCCGATTTCTTTCTCTGGAGACCAAGATCGCCTCCACGAGGGCCGTTTCGCGCGGATTGTTTTTCAAAATTTGTCTGTCCTCTGGAGAGATCCAGTCTAGAGGCCTGCCCTCTTGGGCAGCAGACAGCTGGTAGAACTGGTCGTGGCCGGCAGTGGAATACGGCGCAGAACCGGTCATGCAATGCAAAAGAACAAGCCCCACAGCATACAGATCTGTGCTACTGTTGGGCCTTGCGTCGGTGCCGTAGGAAAGCAACTCGGGGGCCGAAAACAGATACGTCAAGTCAGGCATTTCCATGTCGGCGCTTCGTGTAGAGACACAAGAAGAAAAGTCGATCACCTTGAACACGGGGTTGCAGTTCTCGTCCAGCTTGACCATGACGTTGTCCGTTTTCAAGTCGCAGTGGACCATCTCGAGTTCGAGCAAGATGTCGAGACACCGCATCAACGTCTGATACAACTGCCACCATAGATCTCTAGTGATGCAGATTTCCTCGGGCTTCGTCTGCGACCGCTTAATGCTGATATATTGGCCGAGATCCATGTCCATTTTGGTCATGAGCAATGCGGGTAGCTCGTCGTCTCTTCTGAACATCGGGAAAGACTCGCGGTTCAAATAGTGGATGCCCAGACACTCGACAAACGGACTGTTGGCGAAGTTTCGGGCCCGCAATCTGAGCGTGAACTCTGCCTCTCGCACGATGGCCTTGCATTTGGACTTGCCCATGGGGATTTTGATCGCCACCGTTATGCTGGGCGACCCGACCGCGCGGAGCGTGGCCTCGTGCACGTAGGCGCTGCCGCCCTCGCCGAGCCTGTGGTTGATTTTCACTGCGAACACGCGGGGGTCGAGCACGAGCCGCTGCAGCGAAGCGTCTAGGGGGTATCGATTGTAGGTTTTGGCGGGCTTGAACGGGTCCGACGCGGCAGGAAACGACTCGCATGGCGTGTAGGGCGTGAGCGGCGTCATCTGCGAGCCGTCCTGCGAGAACACCGTGTCTGCTGGCGACCAGCTGGTGTCCAATGAGCTTAGCACGTTTAGCCGAGGGGTCTGCGGGGCCGCTAGCACGTCGACCAGCGGCCGCATCTCGTCTCCCTTTTCCATATCGTACACCGTAGTCTCGGTGGTGTCGTTTGCAAGGGCCAACGAGCACGCTGTGGTGTCCATAGCGTCCGACACTCGCCTGGTCATGGCTAATTCAAGATAACAAAACAAAGAGAGGAAAAATTTAGCCGCCGGACTTGGTAAATGGGAAGTTCTTCCGGGGGTGCGAGGGTTAAATGTGAGCGGGTAGGAGAGGAGAGCGGGGCCGCAGATAAAGCTTGCTGCGACAATTTAAATTCACAGCCCTGACATTTCGGGACCAGCACGCGAAAAACCGGGCTTTCCAGCAGCCCTGCAGGGCTTCAAATCGCAATTCCGTAGAATCGGTGGTTTCTTCTCTAGCAAGTGCATCAGAGGGTTGAAGGCTAAATTACGCTATTTGTGTGTTGTATGGTATTTGATTGAGTTATTCTGTTTGTGCGTTGTATGCTTGTGTGAGCAATACGATTTGTGTGAGCTATACAGTTTGTATTGATTATGCTAATACAATTTGCGTGAAATATGATTGTGTGAATTATGCTATCTGTGTATACTATTCTATCTGTGTATACTATTTGCGGTATGTAACCTCTGACCGGTATGCTACTTGTGTGTTGCATGTTTAGAGCACCTGCAAATGATTTACAGAAGTTCGACGATCATGAGCACATTTGCAAGAACCTGCGAATTGATACTATACTAAATGTAATGAGTGCAGTGAAGCTGTGGGACTTTTTCGCACAAGAAAAGAGCTTATATGCTTTCACTTTTAGACTACAAACAGAGAACTGGAGTGAGCTATGTTTGATGTGTTTCGACGTAAGATACCCACCCTCCAGTCCATTCCAGTCCAAAAGCCGTTATCAACATCTCTTGGCTATTAAATTTTTCACTCTATTGCTTAATCCTAAACACACTTGCTGAACATCCCTCGGTGCTCGCATGTTTCTCTATCTTGCGGCCTTCAGGATAGCCAATGCGCTTCTGCTGCAGACGTACTTTCAGCCCGACGAGTTTTGGCAGGGCTTGGAGCCCGCACATGCTTTTGTTTTTGGGTACGGCGGACTTACGTGGGATTGGGTCTACTTTTTGAGATCCTCGTGGCAGCCGATGGCCTATGCGGCCGTATACACTGCGTGCGACAAGCTGGGACTTGGTCATGACTGGATCGTTGCGCTACCACAGGCCCTCAATGGTCTGGTCGCGGCTATCGGCGAATACTACCTATATCACTACACGCTCAGGAAGTCCGGAGATGACAGGTCGCTGGCCAAGTGTGCGCTGTGGCTCTCCGTGTTCAGCGTCTGGAACTGCTATGTGTGGCCAAGGGGCTTTGCCAATTCTTGGGAGACCTCGTTCACCGTCGTGGCCTTGTACTGGCTGGAATGCGGGATGACGTTCAAAGCACTGTGTCTGGCTGCGATCACCTGCTGTATCAGACCAACAAGTGCAATTGTGTGGCTCTGTGTATTCGTCCCGCTGGCTATGAAAAGACCGTCCACGATCGTCTCAGCTGTGGCTGCGGGATCCTTGGTCCTAGGACTGGATTCGCTAATCAACCATTCGTTTTACGGTCGCTGGGTCTTCCCGCTGGTGAACTTCTACAACTTCAACTACGGCTCTGGCTTGAGCTCCTTTTACGGTGTCTCCCGCCTTGACTTCTACTTCGATCAGGCTATACCCATTCTTCTCATGCACTATCTCCCCATGTTTCTCTACGGGCTGAAATTCACACCTCTGAGCGATATCCTCTTGAGTGTGATCTACCTACTTGTTTTCACCACCATTCAGCACAAAGAGTTCAGGTTCATCTATCCATTGATGCCGTTGTTTCTACAAAGCACCGCTAGAGGTGTGTTAGCTGTCAGAAAGAAAATCCGCCCCGCGACTTTCCAACGTATGAAACTTATAACAATCGCCGTCTCATTAGCACTTGCTTACTACTTTACCCGAGTGCACGAATCAGGTGAATATTTGATGCCTTTCCGTATTCGTGACCATGTTATCAACTCGTCACTCCCAAGACCGGTTTCTGTCGGCTACTTAACGCCCTGCCATTCCACTCCTTACCAGTCGCACATCCATTTGCCGCCGTCCGAGTTGGACATCTGGTATGTCTCCTGTTTGCCCCCATTACATGGAGAAGACCTGCAAACTTACATGGATGACTCAGACCACTTGTTTGAGAACCCAATACGGTTTTTCAAGGAAAGGTTTCCGGCATTTGGTGAACCTTGCTCTTTCAAAGACCATCTTCATTGCTGGCCAAATTTCATTGTCATTTTCCAGCCTCTGTGGGACCGTGACGACGTTCACAAATTTCTCACAAAGGGCGGATACCACGAGGCAGAGAGGCTATCCAATGCCAAATTCCACTGGGACCACAGACGTCTAGGCGATATCCTCCTACTAGAAAAGTAGCTATTTTGTAGTTTAATATCAGGCAAAAGGAAACTTCCGCGCTGAGCACAGATTACGTAATTGCATTTTATTAGCAGTGTGTTGAATTACAGCTTATCATTCAATAAATTGAAAAATATATGGTGAATAGCGTTTCTGTAAATTAACTCAAGCAATTGACGGCAAACTATGAGTGCAGCAGCCAACAGGGAGCAGGTTTTCCCAACCAGAATGACATTGGGGCTCATGAAGACCAAGCTCAAGGGTGCGCAGACAGGCCATTCGCTTTTGAAGCGTAAATCGGAGGCTCTAACCAAGAGATTTAGAGACATTACACGCAGAATCGACGACGCCAAGAGGAAGATGGGCCGTGTGATGCAAGCAGCGTCCTTTTCCTTGGCCGAAGTTACATATGCCACTGGTGGTAACATTGCTTACCAAGTTCAGGAGTCTGTTTCCAAGGCCAGATTCACCGTTATGGCCAGACAGGAAAACGTCTCCGGTGTGCGTTTGCCGCAGTTCGAGGTCAAAATCAACGAGGACATCAACGATTTCAAAATGACCGGTTTGGGCAGAGGTGGTCAGCAGGTCCAAAAGGCCAGAGATGTCTATTCAAAGGCAGTCGAAACTTTGGTAGATTTGGCATCCCTACAAACGGCCTTCGTCATCCTTGATGAGGTCATCAAGGTCACCAACAGAAGAGTCAACGCCATTGAACACGTCATCATCCCAAGAACCGAAAACACCATCGCTTACATTAATTCCGAGTTGGATGAAGTTGACAGAGAAGAATTCTACAGATTGAAGAAGGTTCAAGAAAAGAAGCAGATAGCTACCGCTGCTGCCGATGCATTAGTCGCCAAAAAGAAGGCCGAAGCCCTGGAAGCTGAACAGCAGAAGGAGTTAGAAGATGGCGTGGAAATGGTCGAACATGAAGCCAGTCAAGTGGAAAAGCTCGAAGAAGGTATCGAAAAGAATGTCGAAGCAAAGTCTGACGAACCAGCCGATATCATTGAGGAAACCGAAGATGATGTCATTTTCTAACCTACTTATATTATTTATTATATAATTGTAATTGGTTTACATATGACTGTCCTTGTGTGCCAACATTGAGTTCCGGAAGTGTTATTTTCATACGGAGTATTGCTATAAAACATATTCAGCAAGAGCTAGAGCATGACTTGGCTTCTGATAGGAATAAAATAATGGATATAACGTTAGTCTATTTTACTGGAATGCTTCACAATTTAATTTGCATGGTACTACTATTAAATATTGAACTTTGATTTATTCCATTTTTTTGCTGCCAAAACTACAACTGGACTTCCAAGTAAACGATCTATTAAGCACCCTCTGGTTTAAAACTATACGTGCCAGTCTTATATCAACATATCATCATTTGTAATACTGAGCATCTGAGCAAGAATCTGTTTTTAAATAAATCTTGAAATTTAAGATTCTCCAAATTTCAAACGCACAAGTTGTTGACGGAAAGATCCAGATGAAATCTCTAAAAAAGCCAATTGTGGTATTTCTGTCTCTAGCCTTAGTGCTTATAACACTACTTACCACATCTAGATATTTCAGGATACTTTTTTCCATCCCAGTAAGAGAATATAAATACCCATCAATAAGTCATTCGTCGATTTTCACTGAAATACGAGATTCAGTTCCAAAGGAACAATTTGAGCTACGGTTAAAACAGTTAATACACGATTTACCTAAATCCAGAACATATAAATCTGATAACGGAAAAAAAACTTCCAACTATTTCCATGAATTGCTATCTAAATATGAATCCCAATCACCATATGTTACGTTGGAGAAATTCCACCACTCTTGGGAAATGTCCAGTTTGATTTTAACAATTCAACCACCAACTGCGGGAAAAGAAATTGCTGTAGTTGGTTGCCATATTGATTCTATCAATATGGAAATTTCTCACCATGATTCACCCGGGGTCGATGACAACTTATCAGGAGTTGTTATAGTGTTACAGTTAATCGAGTCCTTAGTTCAAAGACCCGAATTAATTTCGCAATTTGAAAATGCGTTACAGTTTCATTTCTACTCTGCTGAAGAGTATGCATCAATGGGATCGATTGATGTTTTCAGACAATATCAGAAGGACGATAAGCAAGTCATAGGCATGTTTCAATTAGACATGACTGGTTATACCAAGAAGACGGTTGAAGAAGGTATGAAACCACATGTTGGGTTAGTGGTTGACTATTCGTCACCTACCTTGTCTCAATTTGTTAAGGACTTGGCAGAGGAGTACACTACTATTCCTGTTATGGAGACCAAGTGCGGTAAGATTTGTTCTGACAATGCAGCATCTTTAATGTTTGGATTTCCCAGTGTCTATCCATTAGAATCGCTGGTAGAATATGCCAACCCATACAGACATACCGTTAAAGATACGATTGAGCTCATTGATTTCGACCACATATGGCAATTTTGGCTGCTAGCTTTAGGCTACACCATAGAAATGACTCTTAATGACATCCAATACGATCGCGTCTCAAAGTTCACGTTTAGCTGGATGGACTTCATGATTTTGGAATTGATGCATGAGCCTAAGGTTTTCATATACTTGTCTTTCAGTTTGGCTGGCACTGTGGGTGCTGCCTACTACATTTACCTTGAGGCTACAGAGCTCCAGGATCCAACCGACTCGTCTACAAATGAAGAGGAGTTGCCACTGAACGAGCTTCCCAACAAGAAGAAGAACAGAAAGAATAATAAGAAACGATAAGCATCATGTGCTGAGCATACTTACGTAAGCTTGGATAGGAAAGCATAGAAATATCGATAAGGTTCCAAAGCATGATCAGTTTGTTTACGTTACTGAATCCAGTGACTGAGTCGGGTGACATTTACCCCTCCTTGTGCAATATAAAAGGGATGCGTTTGAGATCATGTAACACTGGTATGTGGTCCTAGAAACTCCCAAAATAACATAAATATGCAAACACCACTACATACGAACATTCCGCTGTCAGCACGCTCACATCCAGTTGCCTACGGGTTTCTCGGAGGGGTAATATTACCAGTGCTATTGGTCAACATGATGTCGAAGAGCTCTAGAATGACTAGAATGCAGGACCAAAGCGACTTAGATACCATTCGCAGTGATTTAGGCTCAATTCAGCAAAGAGTTATGTCAGTTAATGAATATATGAACAGTCAAATGGATGTTCCAGGCTCTGTTGTTGCCGAAGCCGCTGGCCTTTGGAACTAGACTTGGATTTATTTTCATTTTATGATTTAGAATACACCAAAAGGATTAGATTACATTTTTTATATCTTCGTTTTATAGCATAAGTTGTGATGAAATACAAATTTTAAAAGGCTTTTGAATAATTATACACAAGAAGTAAAATAACACTTTTAGTGGTGAGCTGGTTCGACAGTTGGTAGCTTGATTAAAGCTTGTCTGATAGAATCAACACCCTTTAGTAAGTCTTCCTTGGAAATGACAAGTGGAGGAGCAAGTCTAATGATGTGCTCATGAGTTGGCTTGGCAAGAACACCTTCCTCTTTCATCAAAAGACATAAGTCCCAGGCAGATCTGCCGTTGGTCTTGGTGTTGTCAACAACAATGGCACACAACAAACCCTTACCTCTAACTTCCTTGATCATGCCGTTAGATTCTTCAGCTAACTTCTTCAATTCCTCTTGCAAGAATTGACCTAATTCTTGCGCTCTTTCAACTAACTTTTCGTCTCTGACAACAGACAAAGCTTCAATGGCAACCCTGGAAGCCAATGGGTTACCACCGTAGGTAGAACCGTGAGAGCCTGGTTCCAAAACAGACATGATCTCAGTAGAGGATAAGACAGCAGACACTGGTAAAATACCACCGGAAATAGCCTTACCTAGTAAAACCATATCTGGCTTAGCTTCTCTTGGCAAGTAGTGTTCCCAACAGAGCATCTTACCAGTTCTGGCAACACCTGTTTGAATTTCGTCAGCAATCAAGAGAACGTTGTACTTATCGCACAATTCTCTGACCTTAGGGAAGTAGTCGGCTGGAGGAACTACGATACCAGCCTCACCTTGAATTGGCTCCAATAAGATGGCGGCAATCTTGTCACCGGCGTTCTTGAAGGCCAATTCGACATCCTCGATGACACCGTATCTCAAGATCTGGTTGTCGGTACCAGGAATGACAGGACCGAGCTTTTCGACGAAAGGACCGAAGTTGGTTCTGGCGTCTGGGTCTGTAGACATGGAAATGATGGAGATGGATCTACCGTGAAAGTTATCACCGGCGGCCAGGATGATGGCTTCGTTGGCAGGAATGCCCTTCTTGACGTAACCCCATCTTCTGGCGATTTTCAAAGCGGTTTCCACTGCTTCAGCACCGGTGTTCATAGGCAAGACGGACTCGTAGCCGAAGAACTCGGTGATGAACTTCGCGTAGGTACCGAAGACGTCACAGGAGAAGGCTCTGGAAGACAAAGTCAAAGTCTGGGCTTGATCGATAAGGGCCTGCACAATACGTGGATGACAATGACCCTGGTTGACGGCCGAGTAGGCAGAAAGGAAGTCCAAGTACTCCTTTCCTTCTGGGTCCCACACATGAGCACCTTGGGCCTTATGAAAAACGACAGGGAGAGGATGGTAGTTATGAGCAGCGTATTGCTCTTCGTATTGGGTGGCCTTTTCTGAGGACAAGTTGAATTCAGCAGCAGCAGACATTGCGTTAACAATCAATGGGTATTGTAGAATTTCACAATCTCTTCTGTGTTCTTTCTGGGGCGATATGTGGGCTATTTAAGCTGTTTGAGTGCCGTTGGCTGATCAGATCCTTCTCTGCCGTTAACGGCAGGGAACAGCGAGCGGGAAAATTTCATTGGCGGTCACGTGACACGTCTATAGTTGAGGTAACTGTTTTGGTCATGGCTCGATGGAGAGAGTATTGCGGGGTAATCCGATATTTTGGTGTCTATTTGGGTAGCACTGCAAATCTCTGCGATGATCGCCGTTAGCTGACGAGCCTTGTTCATTTTTAGACCAAAAGGATCAGTCGGAGATAAGAAAAGTCACTGAATAAGAAGGGTATTTTGTCGAATAAAGATTCAGTCTATTGGTCTGGTTTTGCTCATTATTCTGGCAATTTGTTGTCCATGCTGATGCTTTTGCCTGTTGGTTATTAATTAACACAATATTCTTAGTGCTTCTAAGAAGGAACATTTTTCAAGATTTTTTCCATAAACTGGCTTCTCTATACAAAATGCAAAAAGTTGACGGTCTACTTTCGTGGGCAAAGAGTAATGAAGTGTACATTGCTCCTAGCGTCAGCTTCAAGTTCAATGAAAATGATGGTGTTTTCGCAGAACTTAACTCCGAGTCTGACGGCCAGGGTATCATCAAAGTCCCGCAATCAGCTACTATCACGCCAAGACTAGCAGAGCAGGTGTTCGACTATTTGCCAGATGACAAAGAAAACCCAAACATGAAGTCGCAGTTGTTGCTAGCTAAGTTAAAGTTTGACAAGGAAGACACCGTCGCCGATGTAAACCTCTCAGCGAAGTTCAAGGCGTACATTGATTTCTTGCCTAGCAAGGGTGTCGACACAAAATCGCCTTATTTCTGGACCATGCAAGAAAAAGAGCTACTAGACGGCACCGACGCACACATCTTCATGAAGAGAAGGTTTCTCCAGTCCTTGAAAGAATGGAAAAAGATTGCTGAAAAGTTGTATGAGTTGAATCCTGCAAAATACCCACAGTTGAAGGATGAGTTGTTGGAGTACGAGGCATTCAAGATGGGTCCTGTTGGCGGGGTTGCTGTCGACTATCTTTTGAACATCAAACCGATCAGTTGGACTAGTTTCACCGCCTATCTTTGGTCAAGTGCAATCTTCACCTCTAGGGCCTTTCCATACATTTTGTTTGACGATTCCGCCAACAGAAACTCTGCATTCCTATTACCAATTGTTGATCTTCTGAACCACGAGAACGGTAAGAAGGTCAGATGGTCGATCGAAAATGACAAGTTTGTTTTCAACTCCTTAGAGGACTTGAAACCAGGCGTCCAGCTATACAATAACTATGGTGACAAATCTAACCTTGAATTACTGTTGGGTTATGGGTTTGTGATTAAAAACAACGAGTACGAATCTGCTACTTTGACATTGCAACTTGATGAGTCTGTTATTGGAGGCGCCAAACAGTACGGTGTTCAGCTTCCAAAGGACTCCACAGCCCAGGGAATCAATTTCACCCTTTCCAAAAAGGAGCCGTTGCCAAATTCGATTGTGGATCTATTTTCATATCTATCTAAATTGTCAAGTGAAAAGTTTACCACCGTCAGAATGAGATTAGAAGGCTTGTCACAATTACGTGCAATTATGCAAAGTAAACTAAACTCTCTCAAAAAATTGGAGGTTGTCAGCGGTCCTCAAGTATCAGCTGAAAGAGCCAATGTGATCACCCAATACCGTAACACTCAAAAATACATTTTCCAACTCTCAATTGAAGAAATGGACAAGAGAGAGAAACAGCTGCTTCAAAAATACACTCCATTCTCATTCAAGGCTGCTATGAAACAGGATACCAGGTTTTTCAACGCACTTTTCCTTATCTTCGGGCTAAGAACGTATGAAGATGTCGTTAAGAACAACGTTCTCGATCATTATATATTGTTATGGATCATGAGAATTGCCAACAAAGCTGAACTATCAAAGGAAGAACAATCTCACTTCCCGCAATTCATCTACGACACCTTCATGGATGTCAAAAAAACAGTTGAGGTTGACAACGACGATGTCACTGAATATTTACCATTGTACGAGTCTTTGTTCCCACAATTGTGTCAAAAAGTTCCTGAAGTTTTTGGTGCTGGCGAATGGACCTTGAGCAACATGGTCTATGCCGGTACAGTCAGCGATAGGTTGCTGTTTAAAAGGCCGGTGAACAACGAAGCGTTCTTTGTTGAAAAGAAAAAGCTTTAAACTTGTATATAGTGTTTAGATTAATGATCCCTAATTTTTTGATGCTGAGCATATGGAAAAATTTCAAGCGAAATGTGACTCAGAAAAAAAGAGATGCCCTTTTTGCACCCTTTGTTTGAAATCTTTTCTTTTCTCCGAACAGCTTTTTTCTTGTTACATACAACTATTGTACTTTAGTATATATAATACGATTACTCAATAGTTTTCAACACACCTACTCAACACATTGCATCATCAATTTTGTTTTTCAGCTTATCCGCATTTATCGATAAGACAAAATCAGAACCAGAATGATTACTGCTACCTCGAGTATATTGCCATCTTTGGCTACTTCAATGAAAGAAACATCGACATCTAAATCAATCCTTGAAACAAATACCCAAAAGACGCTGTCAATGGACGCACAGCTATTTCAAGCGTACCTGGATTTCAACCATACTTTGAACTTAACTTTACTAGACAAGTTTCAAGATAGATCGAATATCTCCCTCATACTAATTCAAATAAAGTGTGATCTACAAAATTCTATTAAAGAGCTGAATAATTCAGGTGAAAAGTCTTTTTCACTTAAGGACACCGAGTTTTTGAACTCGGATAAACTCAAATTTATCCAGGCAATAATAAAAAAACAGCATTCGGGATTACTGTATGTGTTCAAAAGAGCACTTTTCTATGATATCATCGAAATAAAAGAAATTTATGGCAAGGTTTTTGATGGCTTACCGCACATTTTGAAACCAACTGAAATCTTGCCGTTCGTTCATGATGGTTTAGATGATTTAGATTTAGTTTTAAAGTTAACTACCTCAATTCATGCTGACTCTGAATATGCATGGGGAATTACGTTGCAAGAAATTGCTGATTCTAGCCGTATGATCCTTTGTTGTTCCGACTCAATAGTGGCTTACTATGATTTCAAAGAGAGCAATGATCATATCCAAGATCATGCTACCAGCCATCACAGATTTACTACATTGAAACACCTTTTATCAATGTCATTTTTGTCCTCATGCGATTTGAGGCTACACCATGACAACAAAAAGAATAACAAAAGCCAAACGAAAGTGAACGAGGAAAATATGAAGACAGTGGAATCATTGGAGTTCAAAGAATTCTACCATAATAGACTCAAGGTGTTGAGATTCGAAGAAAAGAAGATTTTTTGATACTGAGTTGCATTTCCCTTCTATGCAATGCATTTAACTCCCTCTTTCGTCTACTCTTTTTATATAATTTCTTTCTAGACTTTCAAAAATATTGTGCTTTTTTCTTCTTGTTTTATAAATACATAATTAAAACTATCTATGGTACATATGCTATTAGTCAAATTGAAGCCTTCTATTGATAGGCTTTGATGGTGTATTTGCTAATTTAATTCTCGTTGATGCATGCTTTATGATATTAATTGGTGACCTCATAGGCGAAGAGTTTATCTCTATAATCATAGATGAAGTTGATTTCGCAGGAGTTTCTTCTATATTAATCACCGGTGGCCCCATAGAAAAGCCATTTACCTGTGTATCTTTGATTGGTGATTCCATAATCGTCACTTTTGTACCCTCTGGTGATTTTACGGGGGACGAAGAAATTTGGAAAACACCAGGTTTAACTTCATCTCTTGTAAGAAAAACTTGTTGATCATTTCCTCTAATAGGTGTTGATGAAATCTGAGCTAAGTTATTTCTTTTGACAGGGGTTTCTTCAATGATGGATTGGTTGCCTATACCTAATTTTCTAATCTTCCCTTTAATAGGAGAGCGTTTTATTTGATATGGGCTTTCAATTATAGCTGAAAGATTTGTATGATGCTCGGGATCTAATCTATGTCTTTTGGATACAGAGTCATCAAATTCTTCCAGACTTCTAACTCTATCATGTTTAGCAGGTGTGCTCTCAATGACACCACCAGCTTTCAGATTTTGATGTTCGGGAAACATGCTATTAAAAGCAAACTCTCTTTCTTTTATTTTTTGAGGTGTATTCAAAACCGGATCTTTTGGAGGTGGTAATTCTAATAACTCCTTCTGTTTTAGATCGTTGAATTCCTTCAATTCTCTCTCTTTTTTCATTGAAGTCATGAATCCTCCTAAAGTTTTTTTTCCTATGGAGCTTGGGATTGTGGCAAAGCCATTATTAGAATTAATCAACTCATCGGAGAGCGTATTAGTAGATGATAAAATATCATCACTGAACCTTTGGGATAAAGACAAACTATTCGAAGATTTAGACACATTAAAACCTTTTCTTTCCATATCTATCAAAGATGATGTAAAGCTCGAATTTGCTCTTTTTAATTTTAAATCACTGGTGGAGACCTTTCTATCCTTACTATTCAGATTTAACTCATTTTTCAAACCTTGCAGTTGATCTTTGTGGGAATTGGAACGTTGTAATAGCTTCTGTTCCTGCTTCTTTCGTTTTTCAATAACTTTTCTTTCTTTGTCTTTCTTACTTTTTCTTTTAGAGAGATAGGAAGCGTCTCGAATTTTACTAACGAGCCGTTTGAAAATTTGCAGATGATCTTTTTTGTAATAAGGAACCAAACAAGATACAACAAAAGAGTATGCCGATTGAGGGTCCTTTGGAGATCTGTCTGAAACAGCATCAATTGCAATCAAATCCTCAAATAATAGATCAATCAATTCGTTTAGTGAGTTTGAGCTTTTTGTGGAAACATTAGAATGATCCTCCAAACCAGTAGTAATCATATCATCTAGCGGCTGAGTTGCTTGGGTTCTAAAATCAAAGTCAAAATCAAAATTTTGAGAAATAACAGTACCTAATAATGTCGGCATTAGCCTTTTTTTCTGTTTTCCCACCAGTACATTCCGTTTTTTCTTGAATACAGGTTTTGATTTAGGGCTTGGAATAGCCTGCTCAATATTTGTATCAGCTGAGTTGATCAGTTTTAATGCTTCTAATGCTAAAATTAGCTGTAGTTGAGTCTCTTTAAGCTTCAAGTTGGACCATTTTAATCTAAATGTTTCAGATGTGGATAAATTTAGTTCATCGGGTATATTGTTGTATAAGTTCTCGCAAAACAGCTTTTTGTATTGTTTTTCTTCGCCAGGCACGGATGCTGATGTTTTGGAAATCCAAAGTGTTTGAAACTCTTTCAATTTAATGCCATCTTGAATGATAGCATTGGAATACTTGGAGTGCAATCGCTCAAAATCGGAAAATAACAGCTGATTGATGATTTTAAACACCTGGTTGTTATCCTTTTTGCACATTAGATATAATTTAGGTAGCGATGATTTCAAGAAATGAGTGAGCATAGACTTTTCTGTGTAAAGCATAGAGTAATACCTATCAGCAAAAAACACAATTGGATCCATCTCTGTATATTCATTGACCACAAATGAAGCGTCAAAAGTTGGTAAATCCAGTGAAATTGGAACCGGTTGTGATGTTTGTTGTGGTTGACTTGGGTTCTCCTTAGATATCAATTCGTCAAAAGACTTCTTTATCAGCAAGTTTGGGATTTTGGACATTCCAGCAAAATTAAGTACTTTTCTGAAATGCCCTGCTTTATCAAGGAGTGCAAAATGTTCTTCCTCTTGAGCTGCGTATTTTGGTATCTCGCCATCGATAACGGAGATTCTCCAAATGTCTCTACTCGCAGACGGTAGCAAGACTGCGTCTACTTTGCTGGGAAATAACTTTATAAAAAACCCACATCCCTTAATAGCTAATTTTCTGCGCAACTCCTTAGATATTTTATGAGGTATCTGAATGGTTTGTGAAGATTCGTGGTTATTTTGGACATTGAAACTCAAATTAGCAGACCCACTTCGCAGGGTTCGCACTATTGTGAACTTAAGTGACCTTTCACCACCTGCAAATTGTATTTCTACATGAGGTGTCTCACGTTGAGACTGTGACATACTAGATGCACACTTCTTCTTAGATAGATAAATATGTAAAGTTCCAAAACACGTTAAATTTTCAAGCTTACCTAAAATTTCCCTATTGGGAATAATTATATTGAAATTCAATGAAAAAGGTTTTCACGCGTAACGAAGCAATATGCAGGTCAAAGTGGACAATTTAGAGCCTTATGGCACATATGTAAGCTAGGTTAAAAAAAACTGCCGAAAGAAAGCCAGATTTGAAATTGTTGTAATTTTTCTTGTTTAAACTAAGTTTAGACCATTTTAACCTAAGTTAAACAAGCAATCAGCAAATTTCAAATCAAAACTTTACTTCAGACACTACCTGGGGTTTTTAAGTTGAGGCAATCTTCTCTTTGCTAACCAGAAAATCGTTGAGTGTTTTATTGGAATTATATGAGCAGCTTCATAATAGCTGGATTTTTTTAAAGCTTTCTTAGGGAGGCAAATTCTTTGCTTAAAATACACTACTATACAGGGCTCTGACACAGGATGCATATACCGCACTTGAACATTACGATGGGATGTGCTTCATTTGATCCCTTGATTGAACCTCATTCCAATGCCCTATCCCCATGCTTTGTGGCCTTGGTGATAGCCTCGTTTGCAGGCTTTATAACACTCATCGGTGGAATACAATTGTACATGTACACTGTGGAACCCACGCACGGCAAATTGCTATCAATGAAGCCTCATGACAAGCTGAAAAGGAATTTAGTGGTGCTTCATTTGGGTTTGCTCTACTTCTTGACTTTTGAAATGTATAGAGAGTACAGCTGGGGCTTCATCACACTAAGTTACGTTTTATTGGATTTCTGTGTCACTGCAATCGTATTACCATTACACTTAATTGAAAAAGCTAAAAATTACGTGCAGACAGCTAGTCTTTTGCTATTCTGGCCTTTGGAAATTACAATCCTACTAATCATCACAGCTCAACAGATATTTGGTTCCGAAGATCAAAAATTAATCCCAGATAGAAATTGGTCTTTAGGGTTGTTAGCTTTACTTGTGATTACTAATGCTATGGTTTTCCAGATGGAGTACCGATTCTATAAGCCCAATCCTGAGCTTTTGGATAATTTGAATGTCGATGGCAAAATACATTTGAAGGAGCCTAATATCATTTCCAAAATGACATTTAGTTGGATGAATCCTTTGATTGATTTGGCCCATTACAATAATGGCTTAGATGCTGATGACCTACCTGCACCGCCTAAAGTGGTTTCAACTGCTCATTCAGCTCCCGCATTGGCCCTAAATTGGCAGAAGGAATGCTTAAAACCAAAGAACAAAAGATCATTTACTTGGACTTTGTTTAAAACCTTTGGATGGCCAACTTTCATATGCGTTTGCTACGATATGAGTGAATCTGTGATCTCTTTTATCCAACCACAACTATTGAAATTGCTCATCAGGTTTTTTAATGCAGAGGAAAGCGAGAGTAAGCCTATGATCATCGGTTTTACAATCGCTATTTCAATGTTCATTGTCTCTATCATAGCAACAATGGTTTTCAATCAAGCTGTAATTAAAACAGTTGAAACTAGATTTTGCTCTAAAGCTGCCATGATGCAATTGGTTTACAACAAAGCTATAAGATTATCCCCAGTAGAGAGAATGAATAGACCAACAGGTGATATTTTGAACCACATGTCTGTTGACGTCAATACTGTAACGAATCTAGTTGATAACGTTCAAACAATGCTTAGTGCACCAACTAGATTCGTACTCTGTCTGGCTTCTTTGTATGGCCTCTTGGGCAACTCTACATGGATAGGCCTTTTAACAATGGGTATCATGATGCCATTAAACACCATTTTGGTTAAAAAATTAAGAGGTTTCCACGTTCACCAAATGAAACTAAAAGATAAGAGAACAAGCTTTGTTAGTGAAATTCTACAAAACGTTAAAAGTATCAAACTTTATGCGTGGGAAAAGCCAATGTTAGAAAAATTGAGCCATATTAGAAATGATGAAGAGCTAGCAAATCTAAGAAAGATTGGTATTTTGTCTGCAAGTATTAATTTTGCCTGGACCTGTGTTCCATTTTTTGTTTCTTGTTCGACATTTGCTGTCTTTGCACTATTTTCAGGAATCCCATTGACACCAGAAATTATTTTTCCTGCATTATCCTTGTTTGACTTACTATCTGATCCAATCTTTGCTTTACCAGCAGTTATTACCGCATTGGTTCAATGTTCTGTTTCTTTGAATAGATTATTGTCTTTCTTGTCGGCTGAAGAAGTGGACCCAAACGTAACAACTAAATTAGAAAAGGTTAAAAACTTAGGCGATGTTTCTGTCGAAATATCCAACGGAACTTTCCTTTGGAAAAAACAATTAGATAAAGACATTTCTCCTAGAGAAGAAGAAGAAGCCATTGATGCATCCAGAGACGAAGCTTTAATTGATTTGAATTTTAAAGCGAAAAAAGGACAATTGGCTTGTATTGTCGGTAGAGTAGGTACAGGGAAATCAACTTTCTTGAACTGTATTCTTGGTGAAATGCAGATGGTCCCCTATGATAAGTCGAAAGATGCATTTGTCAAACTACATGGAAATGTAGCTTATTGTTCCCAAGTACCATGGATCATCAACGCCACTGTTAAAGAAAACATTTTATTTGGTCATAAATTTGAACCTGAGTTCTATGAGAAAGCCATTACAGTTTGTCAACTGAAGCCCGATCTTGATATTCTTCCTGATGGTGATGAGACTTTGGTTGGTGAGAAAGGTATTTCTCTATCTGGTGGTCAAAAAGCTAGATTGTCGCTTGCTCGAGCCATATACGCCAGAGCTGACGTTTATATTTTTGACGACATTTTGAGTGCTGTGGATGCTCATGTTGGCGAGAATTTGATTAATGAAGTTTTGGGTCATAAAGGTGTTTTGAAGACAAAGACAAGAATTTTGGCGACGAACTCAATCAAAGTGTTAAGTGAAGCGTCTAGAATATACCTCCTAGATAATAAACAGATTGTTGAGACAGGCAATTTGAAGTCTATCATGTCTAAGGGTTCCGGGAAATTGTTTGATTTGATCCAAGAGTTTGGTAGCAATGAAAGTAAAAACGAAAGCAACAATTTTGAGAATCATGAAGTTTATGATTTCACTGATTCTGATCAGGATTCAGTTATAGATGAAGAATTTTTTAAAACCGGCGAAACAAACGGAATACCGCTATTGGGTGTTAACGTAGATGATACCACTGGTTCAGAATTAGCAAAGTTTACTCATAAGTTAAAAAGAACCAAATCACACATTACTCTTGATAAGGCTAGTGTGGCTTCAATGAAAATTATGAACTTGAGAGACGGCATTAAAAGAAAGACAGCAGTTGACATTGAAAAGAAGGAGATAGGTAAAGTCAAATGGAAAGTTTTCAAGAGATATGCTGAAGCGTGCTCATATTCCGGGATTTTCATCACATTGGCTTTAGTTGTGCTAACAGTCGGTTTGAGCATTGGTAGTAGTTATTGGTTAATGTTCTGGTCTCAACATAACGTCAAAAATGGAGCTAATAAGGACATTATGTTTTATGTTGCTATTTATGCGCTTTTGGGTATTGGTTCTGGGTTTGCTACGTTGTTGCGAGCGGTTGCTATGTGGACTTTATGTTCCATCAGAGCATCCAAAAAGCTACATTCTGACATGGCACAGTCTGTGCTAAGATCTCCTTTGTCATTCTTTGAAACAACACCTTTAGGAAGAATTATCAATAGATTTGGCCAAGATATGAACAAAATTGACCAAACTTTACCAAGAATTTTTGCCGCATTGTTTGGATCTATGGTCAAAACTATTTTTACTATGGTTATTATCTGCTCCACCATGCCTATGTTTGTTGTGGTTATTATTGTATTATCCTTTGCTTACAACTATTTCCAACAATATTACGTCGTCATTGTTAGAGATTTAAAACGATTATCATCCATCACTAGAAGTCCAATTTATGCTCATATACAGGAATCATTGAATGGTGCAGAAACTGTTAGAGCTTATGGGCAGACGAAAAGATTTTCATACTTGAGTGATTCGAACATTGATTTGAATCAGGTTACACACTATTGTGTTAATTCCTTGAATAGATGGCTAGCAGCTAGATTACAATTTATTGGCTCAGTAATTGTCTTGTCTACTTCAACATTGGCATTAACCACTTTGTGGTCTTCTTCTCCCATGACTGCAGGTGTTTTGGGTTTGATTATGAGTTACGCACTCAGAGTAACAGCTAGTTTATCCTTTATTGTTAGAAGATCTGTTGAGGTTGAATCTGATGTTGTCTGTTGTGAGCGTATTTTTGAGTACTGTGAGTTACCACCTGAGAGTGATGATTCTAAGGCTGACTTGATGGAGCCTAGATTAGGGTGGCCAGAAGCAGGTGAACTCAAGTTCAACAATTATTCAACCAGATACAGAGCCAATTTGGAGCCAATTCTAAAGAATATCACTTTGTCAATTGCATCCAAAGAGAAAATTGGGATTGTAGGTAGAACAGGCGCAGGAAAATCGTCGTTGGTGTTATCTATTTTCAGAATCATTGAACCAGTAGAAGGTGATATTGAAATTGATGGTGTTGATACAACCAAACTTAGATTGAATGATTTGAGAAAGAACTTGTCTATCATTCCGCAAGATGCTCAGTGTATTGAAGGTACAGTCAGATACAACTTGGATCCATTTGATCAATACACCGACGAACAAAGATGGAATGCAATCAGGATGGCCAAGTTGGAAGAGAAAATCAGGAACATGGCCTTGGATCAAGAGTTGGAAGATGCGATGGATTCGCAAATAAGTGAAAGTGGGTCTAATTTATCCGTTGGGCAAAGACAATTGCTTTGTTTAGCAAGAGTGTTGTTGAGAGCACAGCAGAGTAAAGATGCCACACTTGAGCCGGCTAAAATTTTGATTCTTGACGAGGCTACATCCAGTGTGGATGCAGAAACTGATAAAATCATTCAAGAAACCATCAGATCCGAATTTACTGACATGACTATCTTGACCATTGCCCATAGGTTGGAGACTATTATGGACAACGATAAGATTTTAGTTTTAGATAAGGGTGAAGTAGCAGAATTTGACAGCCCGGAAAATCTCTTGGCCGACAAAACCTCCCAGTTCTACTCGCTTTGTGCGGACGGGGGCTCTATTGCCAAATAGGGCAATTGCGGAACTCCGTGCTGAGCACATTGTTTTTTTTCCCGGATGTTTTTGATTATGATGTAATCACCCCGCGAAAATTGAAATGATTTTCCGGTTCCGTATCTCCAAAATATCTGACGTTACTTTTATCCATATCCTCCTTTTTTATAAACATAGAAAAACAATAATATCTAAGTAAATGACCGTGTCTGAAACTATTTCCAATGAGATCCAGAGACTAGAACAAGAGTTCTGGATTCCAACCGAAAGATTAAACCTTATCATTGATTACTTTATCGAAGAGCTGAACAGAGGTGCTGTGGATGGCACTGACCCGTTAGGGATTCCAATGAATGCTGTATGGGTCTTGGATTACCCAACAGGTGAAGAGAAGGGTGATTACCTAGCGTTGGACTTTGGTGGTACAAACCTTAGAGTGGTGATGGTCCACTTATTGGGGCAGGGCAAGATTGAAACCGAACAAGAGTTTTATAGATTACCGGAAGGAATCAGAACGGTTCAAGATCGTAATATATTGTTTGACTTTATGGCTGAGTGTTTGGAGAAGTTCTTAGCAAAGATGCACCCAGATGGTGTTGATGCCGGGACTGTTTTCCCATTGGGTTTCACATTCTCTTACCCAGCCACGCAATCGAAAATTGACTCCGGTGTTTTACAGAGATGGACAAAAGGTTTCAACATTCCTGGCGTCGAAGGTGAAGATGTGGCTGTTTTGTTGACCGACACCATCAAGGCTAGAAATTTGCCAATTGTGTTGACGGCTTTGATCAATGACACCTGTGGTACTTTGGTTGCCTCAAGATATGCCGACCCATTAACCGAAATGGGATGCATTTTTGGTACCGGTCTTAACGGATCCTATTATGAAAAGGTGTCAAATCTGAAGAAATTGAAAGGCCAATTAGCAGATGACATCAAGGACGATGATCCAATGTTGGTCAACTGTGAGTACGGTTCATTCGACAATGCACACAAAGTTTTGCCAAGAACCTCTTATGACATCTACATTGACGAAAACTCTCCTAGACCTGGACAACAAACCTACGAAAAGATGTCTGCTGGGTACTATCTTGGTGAGTTGATGAGATTGGTTTTGTTGGAACAATACGAGAAGGGCAATTTGTTCAAGAACATCTCAGATGAGACGCTGGAACTGTTCAAAACTCACCATTACCTTGATGCTTCATTTGGTTCCTTCTTAGAGTCCGATGAAACTGACGGCTTGGATGAATGCAGGAAGCTATTCAAGGACAACTTGAAATACGACGATGCCACTTACGAAGAGTGCTACTTTGCTCGTAAGATGGCGGCCTTCATCGGTACAAGAACCGCTAGGTTATCTATCTGTGGTATTTCCGCCGCATGCAAAAAAATGAATCACACCAAGTGCCACATTGCGGCCGATGGTTCTGTTTACATGAAGTACCCTCACTTCCCAGAAAGAGCTGCTCAGGGTCTTTCTGATGTGTATGGATGGGAAGGCATTGACATGAAAGACCATCCTATTCAAATTGTTAAGGCCCATGATGGTTCTGGTGTTGGGGCAGCAGTCATTGCTGCACTAGCCCACAACAGAATCCAAAAGGGTTTGAGTGTCGGTCTCAAACAGTAGATTTGGATCTAACGGAACAATTTATATGTAACAGTGATAAGCATCACTGCGCCACATTTTTAGTTTAGCCGAAAGAGGCGCAGTAAAATTTAACGATAATCAGATGAATCATCTTCTGGTCTTATAAACGAAACAGCTAAATAATGGTGGGTGATTTGGAAATTCCCAGCGTCAGGAACGTTTTGACGGTGTCCTCACATGTCAATCATGGGTATGTTGGAAATGATGCGTTGCAATTCCCCTTGAACTTGCGCGATTGGAATATCGACTGTATCCACACTACCAACTTCTCTACACATCCGGGTCACGGAATGGATTGTTTCAGCGGTAAGAAGACGAAAGCAGAAGATGTAGTTGAGCTGTATAAAGGATTGAAAAAGTTCTCCATTGAGTGGGATAGTATTATAGTAGGATACGTTGGAAGCAGTGAGAATTTGTCAGTAGTCTTCAATGATATCCTCACACACGAACTTACCCATGGCAACAAACCGTTCATTATCATAGATCCTATCATGGGAGACCATGGGAAGTTTTATGTGGATGAAAGCATTGTTGAAGGTTACAAGTCCTTTCTCTCTTCAAACAAAGTTGGTATAGATCTACTAACTCCTAACCAATTTGAATTCGAAACTTTAACTGGTATTAAGGTTGACTCATGGGATGACTTGAAGTTGGCGTTAGAAAAGTTCTGTTCAATGTATCCGCAAATCAAAAATTTAGTTGTCACATCTGTTCAGTTGGGTGACAGCGACGATATGTATTGCATTGGTAACAGCAAATCTCAACTGTTTTATTACAAAGTGAACGAAGTCAATGCAGTTTTCTCTGGATCCGGAGACTTATTTCTGGGCCTTTTGATGGATGAGTTCATCAGAAGTGACTCAAACTTACAGTTATCCTTAGGTAGAACTTTACTCACCGTTGAAAACGTTCTGGCTTTGACTTACGAGTTATCAAAGGATGATCCTAATGTTTGCAAGAAGAAAGTTGGTGTCAAGATGTACTTACCTGATTTGAAAATCATCGAATCTAAGTCTGTACTGACATATAACGAAGATGACAGTTCAAAATTACCTATAATACAGTTTATATAAAATTAAAGAGTTTTTGGTTTCTTTCTAGCATTACGAGCTTGTGCGATCAAATCATTATATGCATTATTGTTCTTTTCCATCCATTTCTGCCTTTCTTGCTGACGTGGGTCTTCATGATCTATACCATCTACAGTCTCTAATCTGGAGGGCTGGTTCATCAGATATTCCCATTTGGCAAGTCTATCCAACAATACGCTATCACGAACCGGTGTTAAGGAGTCCAGATTGGCATTGTACAATGTAATGTATTCTTTCAACCTATTTTCCAATTGGGTTCGGGTACCGACAGTGGGCAATTTGTATGAAGTTAACTGAGCTTTGAGTTTATTTGTAGAAATTGTGGTGTCTAAATTAGGCAATCTCTGCTTATTGCTTAATGATGCTTTCAATTGTAGATCTTTTAAACTTTCGGCAGTAGTGGAAGAGGCTATTTCCTTCTTATCTTTGGCTATTGATGACGTATGATTGTGTTTTGGTTTTTTCGCATTAATAATATCTTTCAGATCATTCTGGGGCCTTTTTTTCGACACAGCACTGCCATTACTTCCGTTGCTGAGACATATATCCAAATGCCAAGTTTGCAACTCATTTATAGACATTAATTTCTGACAAATCGGGCATTTGGTCTGGCCCTCTACAAGTTCTTCAGTTTCTTCGTCATCCAAAATTATAACATCTTGCTGATCTTTCTTGTCAGGATGAACCCCTTCTACTTCCACGCTGTCTTTTTGATCCACAGATATGACCGTGTCAGTGCTAAGTTTGTCTAATAAGTCCGTTCTATTACCACTGAACCAATTACTGATCCCATCTAAGAGCAGAATTTTCTTCAAACCACTTTCATATATTTCTTTAGAGCAAAGCGGACACTTGCTAGTGTTGCTAACTGATCTCCTGATGCACAAGGAGCAAAAAACATGTCCACAAGTGGTTAAGACAGGCGATTTCAAGAAATCTTTGCACACTAAACACCGCAACATCGAATCCAGCTCCGACATCTGAGGAAAAGAGGTTCGCATAAAGTCACTGGGATCAGATATATCATCATTCACAGCCATCTAACCGCCGATTTCTTTAAATAGAGTTAAAGAAAAGAAGAACTGACGCGTGAAAAAGAGGAACACGAAAAATGAAATTCATCTGATAGAAAATTATATGCTTAGCATCCATCAGATTCTACCCTTCACATTCAATCTCATTCAGCCCAAGAAGGAAGTTTGGATTCGTAATGGAGCTTCCCTTCTTTGGATATGTACCTGAAAGAGTGCAAACGCATTGGATCGGGAGTCTGTGCTGAAATGTATGTGATATGGCCACAATCCCCACAGATATTCAACGGTTCGGCCAAATTCAGCTTATTTTGCATCATTTCTTGGTGTCTGGCCTTGGCCATATTCAGTTTCTTCATATCGAATCTAGTGTGTAACAGGTCAGATAATATGCCTTCTCTACCGTAGAGGGGATCGTTTACTATGTGGTAGTTATGCATTGACAAATGCTGACGTATTTGATGTTTCCTGCCAGTAAGCAATTGTGCTACCACTAAGCTGGTGTCAGTATCTTCGTTGTATTCTACCCGCCTGAAAATAGTGTGTGCTTCCTGCGGTTGCAACGAGTGGGGCACGGCGGATTTTTTAGTAACATCGATGTGCAAAACATCATTCGAGACATCCAACACTTCAGGAAATCGGCCGTGAAGCTGAACTAGATACTCCTTGGACATGAATGACTTGTCAGAAATCATTTCAGACATCTGACCGCACGTCGAGGCATTCTTAGCTAGTATTAACAAGCCTGTGGTGTCCTTATCAAGTCTGTGACACGGATAAATTGGCTCTTCCAATTGCAGCTGCGACTGGATCATACTGATCACACTATTGTATCTGTATGAGTTACCAGTCGGATGGACCGGAATACCAAAAGGTTTATCCACCACCAGGAGATCTGCGTCCTGGTAGATGATATCAATTTTGCTGTCTTTAACTGCAGGAACCGGCAATTCGTGGATGCAATTAACAGTAGAAATCAAGTCAGACGGTTTCAGATTGCACAAGTCCAAGGAATCTCCTTTGAATTCCAACTTATATTTTTGCTTCTTGGATCTAACTAATCCTGTTTGCATGAAGTCAGTTAGCGTGTCAAATTTTCGATCAACCTGCAATTTTATCAACTGCTGGGTCTTCAATTGGTCCCAATAATGCTTATCACGTTCTTGTGGGGCATTATAGATTGAGTGACGCATGTCCTCTGCAGACATAAACTGTTCATACAGATAGTTCATTGGAGTTTTGTGTTTGCTGTTGGCAACCTTGACAATCATTTCCTTGTAATACGGATCTACAACTTGATACCCGTTAGCGAACACAAAGGTCACATCCTTAACACTGGTTAGTTTTTTCGGCTGGATGACTGGTATCTTGACATTTCTGCACCAAGAGTTATCAAATTTTGGAATCTTTATCATCCATGAGAGAGAAGCGAAAAAATAGCTTCTGGTCTTTAAACAGATATCAAATCAAATTCACTGTACTAAAAAGAAAAAAACCTATATACATCAACAACGAGCTTGAGCCTCACCAAAGTTTCTGGATGGTACCACCAGACCCATTTCCTTTCTGGTTTTTGTAATGCATGAGGGCCGAAGTTATTCTGACCAATCTAGTGTGATCGAAGTTCACTTCACCATCAAAGGTTATCTTTGCTGTGCCAGGTTCGATTCTGTGCAACTTCTCGTCCACAACATTGATGGTGCCTCTGATCTTCAAGTTGTAATCGTGTTCCTCCTTGAAGACGGAATCTAATTCTATATCGTCCGTGTCCTCGTCACCACCCTCGGCCACTCTGATAGGTTTGATGAATTTGTTGAAGTTGGACGGTAACGAAGGAGCCTGAATTTCTCTAAAACTAATGTCAGGCCAGTACCAGCACTTTCTGAAATCCAACTCGATACCCTCAAATGCTAGTGTGTTATATTGAACAGAAACCTGGAAATTCTCATAATCACCTAGTACTAACGGCAACCCCAAGTGTTCTCTAATTGTTTGGTTCATATTTAGTCTCTTAGTCAAGGTCTCCTTTGACACAATCTTTAGTAGTTCAACGTCGACGTTTTCGAATCCATGAGCCTTTTCCAAGGGAACCGCTGAATTCATATAGAGAGGGAAAAACACAGGCCTATCATTGGCCGTTTCGTATATGGCGTACCCGACACCGACAACCAGACAGGGAACAAAAAGAAGAAAAATCCTGAACAATGGATTCGAATACCACGATCTCTGCATCACGATAACCTGATCGTTATCGATCTGGTGTTGCAATTCCTGCTGCTGTTGCTGCTGCTGCTGCTGCTGTTTTTTCTGCTGCTCCTCGGCCTGCTTGATCACACGCGACAACCGCTGTTTCTCTTCCTCTGTGAGAGCGTTTGTGGCAATTGGCTTGGAGTTACGAAAAGAAGGTGGTAATTGGGACTCTCTCAGCGGCTGAAACCTCACAAAGCCTCTGGAAAGGACCCAATCAAGCCGATTAAACCGTTTTGGCAATCTCAGAACAGATTTGCACCCACCTCTAAACATAATTGAAACACAGTACTGGATAAGTCAATGTCAGATGCTCTATTTGAAGTTTTTCTCTGGACTTACTTCTACTAGTTAAAGTGAGTTCCACTTTTCTTTAATTGACACTACATGTCCGACGTGGACGAGGACTACCTGCTGGACTCGGAGCGGAACCCAAACAACTCACTGGACAGTGAAGACATCACGTTGGGTCTTCGTGCGCTGCGATTGCCCTCGAGGACGACGTCTCGTGACAGTTCTCGTCAAGGATCAATCAAATCACCGCTCTTGCCCCAGGGCGTGCTTCCAACGCCACAAGAAAGCGTCAAAAGGCCCAAGAAGAAGAAGAAGGCGACCCTATCTGACTTCTTGGCGGACCAGGACAACGAGAGCGGCCTTTTCTCGCAGGATTTCAATAGTCTTGGCGAGTGGACTGGAGATGGATGGTCCAATGACAAGCGAGCCACAGAGCCTGTGCCGTTGAACAACCCAAAGACACGCAAAACCCAACGCGAAGAAAAGGTAAAGCCCAAGTCGACGTCGACCTCGACGTCGAAGCGGGAGCGGGAGCCGAAACCCAAGACAAACGTCAAATCTGCTGAAAAGTCAAAGCAAAAACCAAAGCCAAAACCCAAGGAAACACAGAGGGACCCCGTGACAGGTCTGTCTATGGACGCAATGAGATTAATGCCTGTTGCTGGCTGGACGGCCCCAGAGCCGTCAGACGAAGAAGCCGAGGAGGTAGCCGAGGAAGAAGAGTACGAGGACTACGAAGACTACGAAGACTACGAGAACGACCAGATCGAAGATCGAAGCGCTTCTGAAGAAGAACATTTTGATTCACCACAAGACTACACACCTCCAAGCTCCAAAGGCTCGCAGCTAGAATCTCGCTGGGCTGACGCCGAAACCGCTTCTCCAGAAGAACCGAGAAAGCCAAAGAAGGTTCACACCACAGCCAAGGAGCAACCAAAGGAGCAGCCTAAGGAGCAGCCCAAGGAGAACGCTCCACAAGTGAACCGCATTCGATACACCGACAAGGAAACTGCACCTCAGCCTGCCAAAAAGCCGGTTGTTTTGGCCTCAAGATGGGCCTAATAACAAACTCAAGCTCACTCTCTTTCCTCTGCTCTGCACTACCTTGGCGCCTTTTTTAAACACAACATGTGGCTCTCACATCCCTCACCCTCTCACATCCTCACATCTTTATATACAGTCTCCATAATTAATTCATCTTCCTCACTGCTGAGCAGTCACGTGACCGCTTATCAATGTTTCGGATTTCAATTCTATTTCCCCCATCAACTACTGAATTAACCGCTCACACTCTCCCCTCGGGTCCTTGCGCCCCTACCCCTGTATTCGCTTGTCTCCATGATGGATTCTACCCTTTTCGCTGCTGAGCAGTCACGTGATCGTTTTTAGATTTTTTGGCTCTGGCTAAAATTTCGGCCGGCCAATCAGATTTCGATCTTAAGTTTTTTCTGTAGTGGAGTGAGAAAAAAGTTAGACACTTATTTAACACTAACAAGTAACTGTACTTGTTTTTGTAAACACCCCAAGTATGTACAGCAGGGCGCGCTCACGCGCGCGACGAGTGTCATAAGGGTCAGAAGTGATGGAGGAAGAGATAATTGAGGGCGAGGCTTTTCAGGAGGCAGATTAAGCCCGTGTAGAGCGTCTTATTGTCCTTTTCCTTGTCTAGCTGAATCTTCCCCGTTGCGGTAACGACCCGATATGACGCAAATCGCCATTAGAAATGCAAACAGCTACTAGAAATTACACTGCTATCGCAAGAACCAATACTAACACGCCAACTTCGCAGAAATGGATCCACAAAGAATCATTCACTGGCAAAAATTCTACCAAACCTCCAGCAAGCCATTATGGAGATCCCACCCAAACTCTAAGTTGGTTCTGATTCCATACTTTGCTGCCTTCACCGTCTCCTTGGGTGCCTCCTTGACCTTCTTGGGCAGAGCCATCTTTGGTATCAAGGCCGCTAAATAAGTCTGTTTAGTGTCTGATACTTTTGTTTTATAAACACTTCTTTCAAACTTTTATAGTACATTAAATTATTACCAATGCGAGCTTAGATTGAGCAGGACGCGGTCCTGTTCGATTGGTTCACAAATAGAAAACGGAACGGGCGCGTTCTATCGCTTTACACTTACGCAGAAGGCTGTTGCGACCGGACAAATTTTAATCAGACTGACATGCAAATCGTTTTTGGCATTTCACCGTAATAACTCCAGCACAAATAAAGGTATAGTGTCATCATTTAAAATTCACACCAATTACACAGACAGGTCGCCCGACCTGTCTTCATAATGTAGTATTGTTACGGGTTTACGTTGGTGGCACGTGAAGTGGCGGTGGTAGTAAATTTCAGGAGCACGGCCTGTCATAGCCGGAGTATCATCAATCATCCCGCTTAACAAAAGCAGGAATACAGTAGACCGTCGTGAATGTGCGGATCATCATATACTACCACCAAGAGTACCTCTAGGGCCACCCGTGTGTGAGAGTTAGCAGGGCCAACAATAGCCGTATTATTGGGACAGTGCTAGTTCTCACGCACCGGTTTAAAGGTTAACATCAGACTTTAAGAGCTGTCTTCAATATGAATCAGACATATGCTTGTCTATTAACTCTTTTAAATTCATCAAATGTAAGCGAGGTGTTACAATGGCATCTCACCTGAAATGACACAAATAAAACCTCTTCAAGAGACACTCAATAGTCATCAGAAAAGCATGAATGGATATTGTTTAGTTGGTGTCAGCATAGTGTGGACCACTGATCTGACTCGTCATCTAAAGGTTTCATCAGCTAACTGTGAGTTCTCTGCGCGTCACTGGTACTAGCACAGGCGCCCGTCCGGGTGCCTGTCGTCAGTACCAACAACATGTTTTACAGTGCTGTGCGGTTGTGTGCTTCGGTCAGTTAAGCAGCCTAAAATTCTCAGCATCGTTATCTCAGCCGGTAATTCCATAGTGTTTTATTTTCCTTCATCACGTGAAGCACACACACCGCACAAAGCAAACGGAATCCTTTCCATTTAAGACTGTTCGTGTTAGTTCTGGTCCGTTCTGGCGCGTTCTTTCGCAAGAACACTGGGGTAAAGGCACTCTCAGCGGACGCGTTGAAGTCACTATGGTTCATAAACTCTAGTTTGAAAATTTACGGTTGAAATCATCATCGGGCGCTGTGGGTTCAACATACCTTTGCTGTTGTTTGCCAATATAAGAAGAAAAAGTGATGTCCAGCTAGTCTGAAAAATTTTTATGGGTACTTCTTTTATACTACACAAGGGTTAACAAGGTTTTTTCTGAGACAAGGGTTACTCTTCTTGTTTTGAATCAAAACGCGTGTGAAAATGGCCCAAAACATGCTGGAAACGCCTGTGCAGCTGCGACAGACAGGCGCGGATGTGGCGCTGCCGAGTGACGTTAACAGCTTTTTGCGCAGTCCGCGCTCTGCGGGCCACGAACGCGTCAAAATAGCTCCAAAAAACGAGTTAGCTGCTCAGAACGCGCTGTTTGGCGGCTTTCTGCCGCTCCAGGGCCACACAGGATTTTCCACCGTTGCCTACACGGTGGAAATGCCAGGAAATGTGCTCAAGCTCAGTCCAATGGCCATTTTAGATGAATACAAAATGCAATGCGCTCCTATATCTTTCCATTTTGCAGGCAATGTGGCGTTCAATTGCGTCACGCTCAATGAATACAACGAGCAGCTCATTCTAGATGTCCTGCTAGACTCTGGGCTGCTGGTCACTTTGGTTTTGGAATCAACTGTTTTCGTTAACGCCGATTCGTTGTTCTCCACAAATGCTGCTGAATGGTGCAGATATTCAATGCCAACTGTGACATCCTCGAGAAAGGCGTTGTTTGTGAAATCTCTAGATGCGTGTCACTCGGTTGTGTCGCTAACAGACGGTGGTTTGGCCATGTTCCACAGAATGACCCCAACAGAATCTTTCACCGAATCTTTGTTTTCTTCCAATTCTTTCATTGACTCATGGAGCTGGAATCCGTTTTCTAGATCTAAAGCTGCTGGTCAAGAAGCCGAATTTGACGGGGTCACGATTAACACCAAGGCTGTGATTGATGTTCTGCCTTTGACGCAGGAAATTTTTATCACATTATCAGTGGACAAAATATTAACATTCTGGTCTAAATCAAACCAGCAAATCATTCAGCATTATCAAATGAACGAGTATTTACCTAAAGATCTATATTCTGCAATCCTGTCTCCATTTTTGCCACAGAGTTCTTTGAGATACAATAGTAATATTCTCTCAATATTTTTGCCAATTGGTAACAACCCTCTAGTCTACCTAATTGATATCGATCAAAACTTAGAAATCACAAAACTGCAAGAACTTTCTCCACCTATCC
Source organism: Saturnispora silvae (assembly GCA_030579555.1). NCBI lineage: Eukaryota > Fungi > Ascomycota > Pichiomycetes > Pichiales > Pichiaceae > Saturnispora > Saturnispora silvae. The sequence continues at coordinate 72,154 of JAKTRE010000009.1, read as the reverse complement.
CTAATGACAGTTGGTTGCCTCTAGATTACTGTGTCACCAGCACAAAACAGGGCAAACTGGAGTACTGGTTTACATGGTATTTTGGTCAATCTACAATCTACCAACAATGTATAGTAAATTCACAATATGAGTGTCAATGGAATCAATGTGTGAATAAGTCTCAGTTGGATGATTTAGAACTCAAAAATATGATTAATTACGTCAACGTTTCAGATGATGTTTATTCGGAAGTTGTCAGATTCCTAAAGTTGAAGTATAGTTATGATGTTATCAATCAGAGTATCGAACTTTTCATTCAGGATGATGATGAGAATTTTACCAATTTCATGACTCAAGATGATCAACTACAAGTGATTTTGACTTCAAGTGGGGATTTTGATAACAATGACCAGTTGGCTAATAAGAGACAAATCGTTAAATTTATTACAGTGTGCCAAGAAATCGCCATCAAATCGTGTGAAAACCTATTAGCAGTGTATGTCTCCAATGAAAAATCCGATGGCTTTGGTTACATTTTGAAATCCAATGGAACGTCCATTCTAAGAAAAACAACGCCTTTAGAGACAGTAACGTTCAACAGCGAATCATTGTATCCGTCGATTAAATTAGATGATTTTAAGATAGATTCGGTTGAATTACAAAAGTTGATCAAAATAATTACTGACTATCAATCGAGGTTCCCAATTGAGCTCAAATATAAGATTGAACGCTATATTCAAACTAATATAAATGAATCAACTGAAAGTTTGATGAACGATCTTTTCCAGAATTTAGTTTCAGACTTATTGAATCAAGAAACCATTGACCAATTGCTAGATTCATTATCTAAATTGAAAAACGGGTCTGAACTATTGCAATATTTATCCAAAATGATGATCGATATTGATGATTTCAAATTGATTGAAAGGGTTGCATACACTGACTTAGGTTATGAATTCATCAAAGAGTCCATTCATTATCAGTTTTTAACCGCCGAAAAGATATTTTATGGGTTTCAGTTAGTTTTATTAACATTGGTCATTTCAGATGAAGTGGTTGGGTTATTTTCAACAATCAAGGATCAGATGATAAACATTAAATTTTTCAACCTAGCTTACCGATTAACAGACGGTGATTTTATCAAAAAATACATAACCTTTAAATATGATGGCGGTGTTTTAGTCAATTCTTCGAATGTTGATCAAATTTTAACCAAATTCATTAACGATTTCAATGATGACCATTTCAAATATTTTGTAGTTTCAGATTTGTTAGCCAAGGGAGATACAGATTCAGTGAAAGAGTTTATTCCGATTTTGCCAACTAATACCATTGGCCAAGTTTTACATGGGTATGCATTATTGAAGCAAGGTAAGTTTGAAGAATCCAAACAGCTATTCATAGAATCGATTTCAGTGATTAGCGAGGGGGCATTTAAATTAACCCAGCAAGATAAAAACGTCTTAGCTCCAATTTGGGAACAAGTTAACATTTTGTTTGTTTCTTCCCCTGTTGATTTGTACTTCAACATTGGATGTGTGTTTGAAGAATTGAAATGTGATCAAATAGCCCTTTACTTTATCATGCAATCATTGGACAACAAGTCCGCTGCTTCGGCAACAAAGGAGACCACCGGCGAGATACTATTAAACGATATATTGCTCAAAATATTCGAGATATCGTTGAGACTACGCGAGTATGACAATGCATTTAGTGCGATAAACCAGATGACAAAGGAAGATAGACTGTCGCCATTGAAGAAATTCATTTACGATCTATTTCAGCAGGGTCAATTGCGTCAGCTACTAGACTTTGACTTCAATCAGGAGGACTATGTTCACGTTGACGATCTCATTTGGGAAATGGGTGAGAAATCCATCTTCAACGGTGAAATCCTGCTCAGCTTAAAATACTACAGAATATGTTATGCGTTAAGACTGAATAGGGGTGATTTACGGTACGCTGCAGAGGTGCTGCACAGATTCAACACTGTTGCGATTGCTAAATATGGTGTTGACATCGAGCCACAGTCCATTATGGAAAATAGCCTTATCATCTCTAATCTAATGGAGACTATGGACAATACTGATGACAGATGGATCATTCAAAAGGGCATTAACGGCGAAAGAAACATACTAGTTACCTACGCAGAACTGAGACAGCAGTGGGATGCTATGAAGGTCCAAATGAAAGGGATCAGCATGGAGTAGTAGAAGAAATAATAATTGTCCATTTATATTTGTAGAGTTTAACGATATCGCTTACATATAAAAAAAAAATCATTTGACCTTTTTGGCATCGCTCTTCTCTCGTACGTTTGTGCTTATACGAAAAGACAAGGAAGGAGCTTCTCAGAATGGAGAAGATCACTACAATGACGCGCTTGCTCAAACTGAAGCCATTGCCTCAGAATTCACATACGGTAGTCGTTGGTGCAGGGATTTCGGGATTATCGTTTGCTTACTTCCTGGGTATCCTAAGGCCAGAGTCGAAGATTACGATTTTGGAAAAATCGTCGCGAGTAGGCGGTTACATCAACTCATGTTACAGTGAAGAGCATAAAACGGTACTAGAAAAAGGACCCAGAACTTTGAGAGGTGTCTCCACGGGTACGCTACTGATAACGGACATTTTGCATCGGACAGGCAATTTGGATGTGGTGAACGGGGTGCATTTGAACTCACAGGCGAACAAGAAGTACATTCTGGCCAAGCATGATTCCGGGAACCAGCTGATTACAGTACCGGGGCCGGCTGAAAAAATGAGTACCTTCATGAACTTCTTCAAGTCTTCCCCGGGTAGACAAACGATCAAGGGTATTTTCAAGGATTTGACCAACTTCGGTAAACCAGACGTTTATAACCCACAGAGGGACCTATCGGTGGAAGAGTTCTTCACCAAGCACTTTGGAAAAGGTATGATTACGGAGGTTGGATCTGCCATCATGTACGGTGTCTATGCGGCAGATGTGAAAGATCTCAGTGTGCGAGCAGTAATGCCACGGATGGCCGAAATCGGAGAGGAAAGCGGGTCCTTGATCAGACACGCAATCAGGTCGGCCCTCAGATCCAAGAAAAGCACTAAAATCCAAACGCTGGAAAGAGAGGTGGAGAAAAACGATGATGCGTTAGCGGTTCAGCCACTGGACGACGACGTGAAACAATACGTTTCACGGTTTGGCAGCAAACTGAACATGTCCAATCTCAAACAATTGCTGAGTAACTTCCCTATGTTGGCGTTCACTGGTGGACTGGAAACGTTAGCTAAAGTTTTGAAGAGCAACATGCCCTCAAACGTGGAGTTCGTTTTCAACGACGGTGTTTCGAGGGTTACGAAGAAAGGTGACAAGTTGCAGGTCAGTACAAACTCTGGCCATGAACTTGTCTGCGACCATCTGAGATCGACTGTCAATGGCCAAGAGTTATCGAGCTCCTTCGCCAATGCAGAGCTCAGCAGCATTCTCGGCCAGTTCCAGTACTCGAGTGTGAGTGTTGTGAACGTTTTTATCAAGAAGGACGTTAAACCGGAACGAGGGTTTGGGTTTCTCGTCCCCAAGGCGTTGTTCGACCCGCAGAAGCGATTGATGGGGGTTATTTTCGATTCCGACATCGAGTCGTGTGCGAAGCCGGTTTTCAACTCCAGGAACACCGACCTGGTCACCAGCGCCAAGCACGAGACGAAGAAGGACATTACAAGGCTGGCGCTAGACGTCCACGAGTCGAAACGCGAGGAGTTCAGGGACTACACCAAGGTGACGTTTATGTTCAACATCGACTCGGCCACGGGCGAGCATGCGAGCGCGTCCAAACTGAGGCAGATCGTCGCCGAGACGTTCGAAACCCACTTTGGCGCAGAACTACAGAAGACCGAGTGGTTCGTGGAAACCGAGCATTGGGACCGCTCGATTCCTCTCTACGATGTGGAATACTTGGCTCGGAAAAGGGCCACAATGCAGCTTTTGGGCTCGGAGTTCAGCGGAAAAGTCAGCTTGGGCGGCATGTCGTTTGCGCGCGGTGTCGGTGTGCCCGACTGCGTGCTGACCGCGTTCCAGGACGCTGCTGAGTTGTGCGAGGCCGAATCAAAATCCAGTTAATGCTAAGCGATCTCGGAGATCAAAAAAAATCGGTATATGTCACTAGTTATAGAGAGAAAAATTATAACTCCAGCTGTAGGTAGTTCTTTAGTAATAGATGCTGAGAAGTCTGAGAACACAGGTGAGACACATCACCTTGAAGACGGCGACGACGCCGAGCGAGAACGCGCTGAAGTTCATTGCCACAGACAAAAAGTTCCTGCCCGAGGGCATCGCGCAGGCGGTGGAAATCGACAACTTGCTGGACGCGCAGGAACGGTCGCCGTTGGCCACGGAGCTGTACAAGATCAACGGGGTCAAGTCGATAATGATCGGGTCCGACTTCATCACGGTGAACAAGGCGGACAGCGGGCTTTCGAACAACCCCGAGTTGGAGTGGGACCATCTCGAGCCGCGCATCCTGGACCTCATCAAGAGCGAGGTGGAGCAGAAGAAGACCGCGGTGGTCAAGCCGTCGTACCTCGAGGCGTTCCAGAAGGAGCTCGACGAGCTCAACGAGAACGACGACGACATCGTCTACGAGATCAAGGAGTTGATCAAGACCCGAATCAGACCGGCCTTGCAGGACGACGGCGGCGACATCCACTTCCGCAGCTTCGACGAGTCTAACGGGATCGTGTACATAAAGCTCCAGGGCGCGTGCAAGTCCTGCTCCTTGAGCGAGGACACGCTCAAGGGCGGCATCGAGGGCATGCTCAAACACTATGTGCCCGAGGTGGAGGAAGTCAGAGCGGTGCTCGACCCCGAGGAGGAGATCGCCATCGCCGAGTTCGAGAAGCTCGAGAAGAAGCTGAAGCAGCAGAAGGCCCCTTAGTACTACACATCACGTAATAAACTGTCTAGCATACTTGGATATTCTCCTCGCCATCCTCACGTCTCCGTCAGACACCCCGTCGACGTCGTGCGTCGTCCAGTCGATCTGCACCTTGTTGTAAACCGTCGTGATCTCCGGGTGGTGCGCCTCCAAATGCGAGCGCATCGCCACCTTGGTCAAGAACGCCCACGTATCTTCAAACGACTTGAAGGTGTAGTGGGCTCTCAGGGCGTCGCGTTTGTCCAGGTTTTGCACCAGCTTCCAGTCCGGGAGCTCCTTGAGAGCCTGCTGCACTGCCTCCAGCGCCAGCTTGGTGTACTTGCTCTTCATGCCGTGTGCTGGTTTGCTGTATAGACAGATATAGACAAGAACCCATTACGTAATGGACCCACCACCGGTATGAAATTTCACTCTCTCGTAAGTATAGCGATGATTGTTGATCTTGTTGATTGTTTTCCTCCTCTGTTCCCGCTGCCATGGCGTCTGCGGTCTACATTTTTGACCATCGTCTGGAACTCATCATCTACAGACAATATAGGGGCAACCACAACCACGAGCGCATACTGGGAACGTACAGACAGGCGCGAAGAGATCTCGCGAGATCTTCAGCTCAAAAGAAACCCGTCATCGAATACAAAAATAGCATTTTTGGTCAATTGGAGTACGACGACTTGATCATCATGACGCCCATTGTTCAGGATACGGATATGGTGACAGTCATGGAGTTTTTGAAGAAATTCTGCATGCTTCTGAAGCAGTATTTCATCCACTACAAGTTGATCCACGATAAGAAGTCCATCAGATTGAGCGGCGACATCATCCGCGACAACGTGATTTTGGTGTACGAGTTGTTTGACGAGTGTTTTGATTTCGGGGTTCCCCAATTGACCGACTTTAGCATATTGAAGGAGTACATCAAGCTGATGATCAAGCCAGAAGAATATTTCGAGTACAACGCCAACACGAACGAAAAAATCGAGCAAATAGAGTTGCAAGTGGAGCAGGAAATCAACTCTAGTGTTTCCAGAACCGCAATGACTAAAATCTCCTGGCGACCTAAGGGTATCTTCTATAATAAAAACGAGTTGTTTGTCGATTGCAACGAGTACATCCAATTCAAATACAACTACAAAACAAATAAGGTTATTCTCAACAATATCCAGGGAGAACTGTTGTGTAAGTCGTATCTATCAGGTATGCCAACCGTCAAACTGGGGTTGAATGAAACATTAGAGAAACCCAAAACAATTTTCAGCAACGTGCAGTATCACCAATGTGTTGATTTAGCCAAAATAGAGTCCAATGTTATTGAGTTCATACCTTGTGATGGTAACTTCAAATTGCTAGATTATCAGATATTGAACACAAAAATATTGAGACCTTTAATCTATGTCAAACCGAACTATAAAATCTTTGAAAAGGACGGCAAGTTCAAATTGAGAATCAAGGTTGAGCTTGTCACCACGTTCAAAAGAAAATTCACTATGGCCAATGTTGCGATCAGGATACCATTAATCATTCAGCACAAGATTTTACTGATTAACTTCAATAATACATTGAGATACAAAACAAAACTCGGGTCTGTCATCCATAGACTGGAACAGGACTGCCTTTCGTGGAATATTGAAAAGTTGCAAGGTACCATGTCGGGTGAGATGCTGGCTGAATTCGATTTGATAACAGAAAGGGATTTGCTAAACACGCACAGAGAAAACTCAATGAGATCGAAGCAGGAGAGGAATGACTTGTATTATTTTGAATTGAACGAGGAATTAAACAGATTGCATGGAGAAGATGGAGACCCATATGCGTCAGTGATGTATGACAGGATTATGAATGATCGAAAGAAACAAACGGTCAAGGGTAAGAAACAGAAGAAAGAGATCAACGCCAGCATCACTGTCACCTTCAACATGAATGGGACTACATACTCGGGTGTTGAAATTAAGTTTTTGAACGTCATTGAGGAGCAATTGAAGTTTGACAGTTTCAACTGGAAATTTCATCATGTAACGGCTAAGAATGGAGATTACAGTTTTATCTTGAGTGAGGATCAGTTCCAAAATGACATCAGTGAAGAATCAGAACTAGAAATCGCTAAAAGTCAAATGCATACGGACGACAACGAAGAAGCGAGCGAGGATGATTACACACAGGAAGACATCCAAACGCATCTGGAAGATGACAGCGCCAACGATAGTTCCACCGCTACGGTCAACATCAAGGGCCATATCAAAGAGCTTAAAAAGAAGAGGTTACCGGTTTTGGAGGATTTTGAGGAATACATAGTCCCCGGTGAGACTGAATAGTTAAGATTTGCGCTAACTTTTTGTATAATATGGTTTATAACATTTAAAAACAGCTTGCATACTAAGTGGCAAATTTATGCTGAGCATCTGTAAAAGGGTTCTGCTTACGTAATGATCTTGTTCCAATGTTTTTGTGGAGACTGAATGTTAGTTTTTGAAGGAGTCTTATAGTTGTAACTCTTACATAAGATATGGCCAAATTAAAGAATTATACCTTGGGGTTGGACTATCCGATTTATGGGGCCAAGTTCTTGAATGACAACACGTTGCTAGTTGCCGGTGGTGGTGGTGAGGGTAACAATGGTATCCCTAATAAGATGACAGTGATTGCCGTTCAACCTAGCAATGCCAAAAAGCCGTTGAAAAGATACAGAGAATTGGTTTTGAATGAAAAGGAAGACTGTGTGATGTCATTGGACGGTAATAACGGTGTGATTCTAGCAGGGATCAACGAAAATACCAGCATGATGCGCAAAGGTGTGAACAAACATTTACGTAAATTCAAGTTTGTTAATGACCATTTGAAATTCGTTCAATCATGTCAGATCCATGCCAACGCCAACTCAACCATGTACCAAAAGCTCACCGCTGTTTCATCCGACGGCACCTCCAGTGTCATTGTCATGTCTGATAATCCTTCAACTGTGTATATCATTGACTCGAACGAGGATCTAGAGGAGAAGTTCAAGATCATGACAGATGGGGATGTTAAAGATATCAGTATTTCGCCTGATGGAAAAATGATGTGTTATATCACAAGCAACACTTTTGAAGCTATCTCTATGGTGACAGGCAGATCCGTTTTCAAAACAAACCAAATCGATTTATTGATGTCAAGAGTCAGATTCATCAACAACGATGAAGTCATCATTTGCTGCAGCAAGGACAGTAATGCTCATGTTATCAAATACTCCATAGCCAAATCTAAGATTGTGATGCAAAAAATGGTTTGCAAGCAATTGAGAGGCACAACATCTATGGATATCAGCAATGCAAGTGATTTAATTGCCATTTCCACATCTGATTATTCCATTCTATTAGTCAGAATCAAAGATTTAAAGTTAGTTAAAAAGTTGACTCATGTTCATAAGTTTGCCATTACGAAAGTCACTTTTTCGAATGATGGGAAATATTTAGCTTCAGGTTCTGCTGCTAATACCGTCAATGTTATTGAGATCCCTGAAGGGTTTGCTAATTCTAAGTCAACCATTATGACTATATTGATGAACATTCTAATGATCATTATCATTGGTCTATTCTCGGTGGTGGTTCAGTACTTATACAAGAAGGGACATTTGACAACTATGATGAACAAATCTGTTCAAATGTATCAAGATTATCAGAAGAAGGATGATTCAAGCAAATATTTTGTCGTCAATGATGAAATTGATGATAGTGATTTTACCAGAGGGTTAACAATGGGTAACAATGATATCATTACTACCGGCAGACAAAGTTTCGTTAGTGAAGGCATCAGCGTTACCAGTGTAACCTATTCATCGATTCTACCATCTAGTGAAATAACAAGTGAAAAGGAATTAACTAGCGTAATCAGCGAAATTGTCAAAAAGGATTCTATTGAAAAACAAGCAAGTAGTAGTAGTAGTAGCATTAGTAGTAGTGCTACCACTGCCACTAGCGCGAGGCCAAGTGTAACTTCAACGATTAGAAAAAATAGTGATATAAATGAAGATATTGGTGAACCAGAAGCGTTTTTGAGTATCCCACCTCATAAAGAGGTCACTTCAAGCAGCACCAGCTCTACAAAGAGTTTAAGCTCAAGCTCAGTTTCAAAGAGTTCTACTTCTATTGTGAAAGTGAGCTCAAGTTCTAGCTCGGTACCAGAACTGATCAGTGAATCGACCACTTCGTCCATTTCTACCAAATCATCTGCTGAAGTTTCCAGTCCAGTTTCCACCGCAAAGCCAGTTTCAAGCTCTGATACTAGCAGCCCGAGTATCGATGCGAAGTCTTTAAAACCACTTACCAGCAAGGTTATCAGAGAAATCACCAAAGAAATAACCAGGGTTCATGTTGTGACCCAAGTTCAAGTTCAAATTGTCACCTCTATTGTTACCCCAGAACCATCCATCCCAGAACCATCCATCCCAGAACCATCCATCCCAGAACCAGCTATTGTAGAAGTCACCAAGGTTATTGACCTTACATCTGTAGTTACCAAGACGGCCACTAAGACAGAATTGCAAGTTACCGTTGTGTCTAGCAATGCCGGTGAAACTACACGTACTACTTCTTCTTCTAACACTGTGGCTGAACCTTCCAGCGTCACATTAGCTGTTGAGCCTGTGAGGGTTGTGATTGACTCTGCTAAAGTCGAAACTGTCTCCACTGACTCTACCGTCCCTGTGGACGCATCAAGCGTGACATTAGCTGTTGAACCTGTCAGGGTTGTGATTGACTCCGAGAAAGTTGAAACCGTCTCCGCTGTCTCCACTGTCTCCACTGGCTCCACTGACTCCACTGCTTCCACTGTCTCCACTACTTCTGCAGGCACCCGCGTGAGTTTAGCTGTTGAGCCTGTCAGAGTGATAATTGACTCTCAGTCTGCAGCTGAGCCTTCCAGTGTTACACTTGCAGTTGAACCTGAGAGAATCATCATCAGCGGGGACGGATCGAGTGTTGCAGACGAGATCGTCAAGAAAGAGCTAGAGCTCACCTCTTCCTCCACTGCATCCACTGCATCCACAGTCTCCACTGCTACCGCTAAAACTGTTACCAAGAGCGACGAGATCAGTTTGGCCGTGGAACCAACGAGAATAGCCGCCGTGAGTAACGAGGCCGTCTCTATTGCAGACTCCTTGGCCCGCAAACAGCTCAAGGACGAATTGTGAGCGCTGACGCCTGATTTGTAACGACTTAATATATATTTCCACTATACTATAAAGGGAGGCGAGAAAAGAAAAGGAAGATCTAAAGCAGTGGCCAAGCGGCCAGTTCAAGCTGAACAGGAGGTCAATCAATCAATTGCGAGTCAGTGCGACGCACCGCGCACCCGGCCAGCGCGCTCACTCTCCTATTTTCTTGGAGTTGCACGCGACGATCTTGCACTTCGGCACCTCCACCGTCTCGTTGCCGTCCAGCTTCAACACCACGTCCTTTACCACAAACGTCCACACGTCGTCGCAGAACCGGTACGTGTGGAGATGGCCCTTGAACGACATCTTGGCCTTGACGTCGCGTTTCAGATGCTCGGCCGCCAGTCGGTCGAAGTTCGCCAACACCCGCAGCGCAAGCTGCGGCTGGATCTTCTGGTCAACGATCAGCGTGTCGAGCGCGTCCGCGAGCGACGTCCCGAGCGTCGATCTGCGGTAGAATTCGTAGTAGTTGGACATATACACAGAAGAGAAAGAGACGATGAAATATATAGAGAGCCTCTCTCTTTACTCTTCTGTCATGGCTGTTATATACTACCGGTTCCGGTCGCAGAAGCCGACGGAAATGGCCACCGTGCGCTTCGACGGCACGGGGCTGACCGTGTTTGAGTTCAAGCGCGAGGTCATTCTGGCCAAGCGGCTCTCGCCCGCCGCAGACATCGACATCAAGGTCTTTCTGGAGGACCGAGAGTGTCACGACGACAACGAGGTGTTGCCCAGGAGTTGCACGGCCATCGTGAGACGCTCGGCCGCGCAGCGCAAGGGCCACGGTAACATCAGCAGGTATGTGCAGGGCAAACCGCGGCTGAACACGGGCGCAGGCGCGACGGGCAGCGGCGCCGCAGCAGCCAAGGCTGCTGCTGCTGTCGTGGCGGGCGCAGGCCCCGAGGACGACGCGGTCGCACGTATGTTCGCCGACCAGGACGACCAGTGGGCGCAGCAGCAGTCGCAGCTGGCCCAGGCCCAGCGTGTGGACACACCTCGCAACCAGGCCAAGTTGGATGAGACCATTCCGCCCTACTACATCTGCTACAAGTGTGGCGAGAAGGGTAAGCACCACATCCGCAACTGTCCGCGGAACAACGACCCCAAGTGGGACGGGGTCAGAATCAAGAAGACCACCGGGATCCCCAAGTCGCACTTGAAAACCATCCAAGTCGATCTTGACGGCGAGGCCCAGGACGCCGTTGGTGGCGCCGGTGGCGCCGGTGGCGCGTACATGGTGAACGCAGAGGGTCAGCATGTCGTGCAGGTGGCGGACTCCGGCGCCTGGACCAGATTCCAGCAGCAACAGCAGCAGTCCAAGAGCATTGCTCAGCAGCAGAAGCAGAAGGTGTGGCAAGTCACAGACCACAACAAGGATTTGTTGGATGGTTCCGGCAGATTGTTCCAGCAGCCTGTCAAAATGCCCTGCTGTGGTAAAGTGTATTCCAAGCAGCAGATCGAGAACGTCCTCATCGACAACGACTTCCAATGTCCTAATTGCCACAAGGACGATATCTACCTAGACTCGCTAGTGCTGGACGAAGACTTGCAAAAGAAGATCGATCAATTTTTGGCCAATAACGAGAAAGAAGGCGGCGACAAAGAGGCGAAAGAGGGCGAAACAGACGAGCCCCAGCCGAAGAGACAACAGACTATGCCGGTCATGCCCATGGCCATGCCTCCAATGCCAATGATGATGCCTGGCATGATGCCCGGTATGCCTTTCATGCCTTTCATGCCTCCAATGAACTTCACCGGAGTACAAAACAATAGCAACAATGCAAGCGCTAGCAATAATAATAATAATGGTGCGAACGCGCAGTCGCTTCCGCCTCTACCACCTCCTCCTCCTCCTCCTCCTCCTCCAGCTTAATAGACCTAAAATGCATGTATAATATTTAACATTTACAATATCTCCAGTTATAATAACTACAAACTTCCTCAACTGCAGTTGAAGCTGACGACGGCCCACTTGCCGGAACTGCACCACAGTGCACCCACTTCGTGGCCCATTTCTTCCCACAACTTGCACAACTCTTCGTCCTTGCCCTTTGGTAAACCCGCGCAAACATCAGCCTTACAGGTTCTCAAAGCCAAAACGGGTATCCCACTGTGAGCCAAATCGCCAATGGCCACGTTGAAAGGCGTTGATCTGTCCCACATTCTATCACCAGTCAATTTTCTGTAATTCAAATCACCCTTGAAAATGACCAAGGTCGACTGGCTGAGGTATTCGTGTAACTGTTTGCCGCCGTATTTGGTTTCCTTTGGAGACAGATTCCAGTAATCCATCCCACCGGTCCAAAACTCGTCATCCACCAGCTTGAATTGGCCCTTAGAATGATAGTCTTCAACACTCGAAACAAAATGTAACAGCGCATCCTTGTTACTTGAGGTTTCAGCCATGGTTTTCATATCTTCAACCCACAGGGCATAGTCCTTGATCATGGTATCACTGACCATCCATGGACGGCATTTGCAATGGAAGACCACCTCTTTAACTAATTCGGAATCTAATAGGAAAAGCATCAAGGCCAGATCGGTGTAAAACTCAAACCCAGCATTGTCCAAGACAATGTCAATTCTACCATCCTTAGCTGCTCTTAATCTTTCCCAGGCCTTTGGCAAATCATTACACAAGATCTTGTCACTTGCAGCAGATCTGGCCTTGGCGCCTTGTAAGGATTGGATATCTTCCAAGGTTGCGTTAGCCAAGAGAGACAAATCAGTAGCATTCCCCCAAAGAGAGATATCAATGAACTCTTCAAACAACAGTTTCATCTGTTCTTCCGTTGGAACGCTCGTCTCCTTCGATCTCTTGTAATGAGCCAGGGCGATTTCCTCGACACCACCACGTGACCCCATGAAAGTTTCTCTCTTCAGTCTTTCGAAGATGTCAAATTGAGTCCAGCCGTTAGTCTTGATGATCACATCCAGCAATCTGTACAGATAGCACTCAATGAACAACCAGGGACCCTTGAGCCATTTGCGTTCGTCTCCAGCCAGACCCTCGATGACCTCATTGAAAAACTCCAATTGGCTGTTAGGACCCATGGCTTGCAACTCATCTTTGGTGAAGGTTCTCAAAGGCACATCGCTGGCAATGTCGTCCAAGATCTGTTCAATTCCCTTGACAATGGTCTCAGTGGACTGCTTGGAATGTTCATTTTCGGTAGATTCAGCTAACACATCGCTTTTAGCCTGAGATAAAATCTTTGGCCAACGTTCACGACAGGTGGCAAACCCAAATGATTGGGTATCGTTGTTATGGTACACAATAGGTAGACTCATGTTGTTGTGTCAGAAGAGGGAACCGTAGCGTGGCAACTGCTAAAAAAAAATGACTGAGGTATTTAATGCGTGTCAGCAAGTAGTGAAAAATTTCGGAGCTTCAAATACCGTCTCCGGGTGTGCCAGCATGACATCATCGTTCTTTCACGCGTGACTTTGCGGTTGATGACAAATGTTTTAATTGGAACGGCTCTAGTGTCGCTTTCTTGATCGTCCCTTTTTGACTGTAAAACTAAAGAAACATTTTTGAAAAGTAAAATTAGGTATTGTTAGTGCTGAGCACATGTAAGTCACGTGCCCGGTACGCTTTGATCACGTGATTATCACGTGATTTGGGTTTTATTTTTTTTCTGTTCACTTACCTAAAAAAATGTATAAGGAGGATCGTTCCTGTTGATACATTTAGCTGTTATACCAATTTCCAAAAGGATGGCTACGGAATCGCTACCGATATCAGTTGAGGAGACGATTAGTGGGCTCAAGACTAAGGTGGCTCGTGATATGGCCCCACCGCGGCGTTTCTATCTGCTTCCGCGCCAGAGAGACGCAGAGCAGAAAGATAACATAGAGACTGGCCAAGACACGGACCAGCCGATGAAACAAAATGAAGAAAAGGAGAAGCAATCGTTGAATGGAGATGAGTCCAGTAAAAAAGTGAATGTGAGGCCTTTGCATGCGGTTTCCACACCTTCAGACGAGTCTAGCCAGGCTTACCTCGTTCCCGTTATCAATCCAGGCTATCAACAGTTTAATCTAATCAAGGAGGATTATCTTGAAAAGGACAATGGCGACGATAATATGGAGACGGCGGCCAGTAGCGAGCACAGCACAACAACACGCACCAGAATGTTGTACACGGCCAATAAGTCGGCGTTGGACGATGTCGACGCAGAGTTCGGGCTAACTTCTGAAGACTTTTTATCGGAGAGCGAGTTCAAGGAAATCTATGGAGCGCATACTAAAGATATCATGTCGAAGTTTAATCTACGGGAAGCTCTCAAACCTATTTCCCAACCGTCAGATGTGGTCAATATCCCTAACATTGCCAGGACGTACAAGTCGAAAAACCTGGATCGAATGGCAGAGGAGTTGATTCACGTCATAGAATCGGAACAGAATAATGTCATCCTACTATCCAAATTAATGAACATCTTCTTAGGTGATAACCCAGAAATTATCTTGGAAAAGTCCTTGGGACTACCAGAATATGATCATCACTTGGATCTGAATCAAGCAGAGGCCGGACAGCAGCAGCAGGAGCAGGAGCAGCTGATTGATGGCATGGACCCGTTCTTCATGCTTCCAGCTTATCAAACAGACCCTCAATTGAACTTAGATCTAGCAGAAGCTGACGAGTTGAGACAATTGGTTCAAATTGCATTACAAAGAAATGAAGAATTTGTCAGAAGTTTAAGCCAAATCAGGAATGGGTTTGTTAGAGCTATTAGGTTAAGAGATTTTGTTTATCAGTGGTGTTGCGAAATGAAAGAAGCTGAAGAAAATCCTGTTGAAGAACGCGATGACTCTAATGATGTGTAGTCAATCAGCACCCTATTACAAAAAGTTTTGAGGTATATACTCGTGTGTAATGATTCATTTGATTTCTCTTTAAGTTTTTCTATATAAGCTACTTAATGTTCGTCGCTCCAATCTAAAACTTGAGTCATATTTTGGACATGTTCTGATGATGCTTTTTGGCCCTTTATCCAATCTAATGCCGTGATTTGAATAACATCGTCAAACAATTCATCAATCAAACCCTTTAGTTCATCCCCGGTTTGTTTGAAATCTGGGAATGCATTAACTTCCAACAAGTTAACACTTAAATCTTCATCAACCAAGAAGTCTAAGCCAAAAACTTCAAATGCGTTTGGTAATGGTTGGAAATTTATTCTGTCAACACTCACGGCAGCTTTGAAAACCTCACCAGTAACATCATGAATTTGATCCAAAATAGTTTTCCTTTGAATCTCGGTCAATGCTGAGTCGCCAAATTCAACAACTAGTGGGTTTACAATACCACTAGCAGTTTGTAAACATGTATTAGTCAAATGACCCGACATGACAATTGGTTCGCCATCCACATCATGAACTTCTTCCTCTTCAGCACTTGGTATTTTGTAAGATTCATGACTGAATAACATCAACATTCTATCATAAACCCATACTTGCAGTCTGCCCTTGGTTAAAACGTAAGTACGAATGTGGAATTTCTTATTTTGATATTGAGGTAATAATAAAGGTTTGGAGATGTATTCTTGGATGAGGAAATGACGCAACTGAGAAATAATGATTCTGTTGTTATCAGCTTCTTCCTCTGCTGTTTCACCTTCATCGTCAGTAGGGTCTTCATCGAAGGAATCAAAAACAGCTTGCAAATCATCAATGGTTCTGAATAATCTAATACCCTGACCTTTATCACTCATGCTAGGCTTGACAATGAACACCTTTTGCCTTTCTTGCTCATTGTCTTCTAAGGTGCATCTCAATTCCCAGTTTTCATCTAGAGCATCATCCAAAAATTCAGCGTAGTCCAATTCCAAATAGTAACTTTGAGGCCAAGCCTTTGTCAAGATACTATCTGGGTGTTTAGCAACATAATGTTGGATGGTATTGGAAAGGTAATGTTTCCTGATCAATGCCTTACGATAAGTGTAGGCATTAGCGTGGTAATTGTTTGAAGAGTTAAGCAAATCATGATCGATATCTTCATATTCACCATAATGGAAAATCTGACCGCTGGATGATGAGCCCAGATCTTTAGGCAATGAAGTCAAGATTTTCTTGGATTTAAAGTGTTTGTTCAATGATTTATTCAATGGTTGTGAAATGTAGGCATCCGAAGGGAAAGAAAGAATTATTCTGGAATCGTCATCTTCCTTATCGACAGACTCCTCAGATATAGTCATACTGTTAAAATATGTGTTAGTATTTATGTTTTCCTATTGTAAAACCTTATCGTAAACCACTACTTTTTGTGTGCATAGAAAACAAAGAAATGGGTTTTAAATATTCCATCTGTATGTGTATACACTATAAAAGAAGAGAGAGAAAGAGAGTAAAAGCTGAAGGGTACTTACTTTTCAAGGGGTAGTATAATTTCACCGGAATTTTCGTTTTCGGCGTGCATGAAATTGGCCATCAATCCGGTAACGGAAATCTTGCCAGCTTCAAGCAATTGGCCGTCGAAGTTGCCATCCTCCATTTCTGCAATGTCTTTATGAACTTTATCGAAATCAGGGTCCCATTTGAAGACTAGACTGTTAGGTGCGCTTGTTGATTCATCAACAATGTCACCGGTACCAAAGTTAGGTACTTTTCTCTTGTAAAGAGACCTGGACCATCTGTTGACCAGCATTGGCGCTTTGACAATAGGAGTTTTACCTAGTTTCAGATCTTCATCGACAGGAATGTTGATGGAATACAAATCGGGGCCATTTGGAGCCCAATTGTCCCATAAATGTTGAATAATTTTGACACTGATCAAGCTTCCTTCCTTTAGAATATCAGGTTCAACATTGAAAGTACCTCTGTAAGCGTAGGACAATGCAATTGCCTTCTTACCCTGATGACACCCTTCCATGGCGCCACCGATGGTACCAGAAGACAACGCGTAGATGACACTTGAGTTTCTGCCGACATTCGGGCCACTCAAAACTAGATCGACACCTTCAGGACAAAGATGGTTGACCCCGATATCAGTGCTTGTAGCTGGCGTACCATTGTCAATCAAACACCACTCTTTCAGATCAGGGTCGCTTTGCAAAGTCGACTGCGGGGTTGGGAAAGGCCCATGAAAGGACGTGTCCTCTGGCTTGGAGATCGAAGAGTAGATATATTTCACTGTAATGTCGTGACCTGCAAAATGGGCTTTACCGATCCAAGATTTCTGACTGAAAGGCACAGCAATGGTCAAATCCCAATCTGTGTGCTCCAAAATCGCAGAAACAAGATACTTAATGTAGCCTGAGGCAACAGGATCTGGTCCACCGTCGTCGTTAGTCAACAACACTCTCATTTTTCAAATAATCGTATATCAAAAGAGAGCCACACACACTGTAGTGTGAAAAATTTAATACTTTTCACATAGAAGCCATAAAGAGAGCTGGTTTATATAATAGATACAATAGACGGGATCTCTTGCCCATCCGGGCACCCCAAAAATAGCACAAGCTACAAGCAGTCCAAATAAGCACATTGTTTCATGAACAGCCAGCTGATTGGCAACTCTAAACAACGTGCTCAGCACCCTTTCTGTCTTTGGGTGCGCATTTTCCTATTTGGGCAACAATTCCCGTACTTTCGGTGACACACACAGCAGAAAACAATGGTGTGTTGCGGTGAATTTAGATTTACCAGGTACGGCTGGAGCTGAGTACAGCTGCGTGAATCAATAGTAGCCGTCGGGTGGTCTGTTTTTGGACACGTTGAAAGTTATAACGAGATATACAGTTTTCACAGTAAAGGCATACAGTTTTCAGAGTAAGGACGCATAGTTCTCAGAGTATAGCCGTTTCTATCACACACCCCTTGCACCTAGCTGACCAACCTAACATAGGCCAAAACCAATGAAAATGTACCTGCACAGACACCGAAAAGCCACTGCATGACTGTGGTTTTGACACTTTCGATCTGCACCTTCAAATTGAAGATCTCCTGGTTGATTCTGGTGTCGGTCTCCTTGATTTTCAAGTCGTATATACTGCTTTCCTCTCTGATTCTACCCTTTTCCAAACTCAAATCCAACCGCACAGAACTCAAACTCTTGTTGATTTCTTCCTTGAACTTCATTCTCATCTTCTCCAACTCCGACCTGAGCCTCTCGTGCTCGTTTCGCAAGCTGTTAAAATCGTTTTTGTCGATCATCTGTAATTCGCCCTTCAACTTCGCAAAGTCGACCTTCTGCTGATACGACAACTTGTTCAACGTTTCTCTGGTGATCAAATTGTTCGCATACTGGTCGATACCGTCGTTGACGGACTTAGCAATCACCTGAGCCGCCATCTCCGCCTGTGATTCTGTCATTGAGCTGTCCTGTTTCATCTGTTCGATGAAATAGTGGGTGTCAAAGGTAGGTCCCTTCTCGTCCTTCCAAACCGGTCTCGTAGTGTACAAAGTTCGCCTCAGAGTGGTCTTTGGTATTTGTATAATGCTCCCTTTAGCCAATTTCCAGGGAATTGCAATCATGTTGTTTGTGGGGGCAGGGGTATTTGGTTCGTTGATAAAGAAAGATGTGTCAATAAGAATACAGAAGTTGGATTTTTTCACTTAACCCATCTGTTTACGAAAAACTATTAATTCATAACTGCGGTCTTGGATTAGCTAAGCGTCAGGATGTCGGGCGTACGATTACAGGTAGAACACAGGAATTACAATGTGAAAACTTCGAAGCCATTTACTGCTCTGGAGCTGGCAGAAAGAGCGGATTTTACCCAATTCGAAAATGACATAGAACAAACCAAAGAGGAACTGCTGGACAATGCTTCGCAAGTGATACGGGACATACAATCGGGGTCTAATAGTGTTGCTGGTGCTGGTGCTAACTCTGTGGGCCAACCAGCAGACAGACGCTGTGATGACTGGGAAATGACCGAAGAATATCAGAGCAAAACTGCACTACTGAAATACCAGCTTGATAAAGCTACTTTGAATAAAATAGACCAGGTTCGAAGAAAGCAGGCTAGTCAGTGATGTATTAGAATAGATAGTAAAGGTACATACAAAGAATAAATTATACTATATATTTGGTTTATTTTGATCCACTCACTCATCACCATACACAGCTTGCAGCAAGTACAGAACAGCAAATAGTAAGAATGCAGCAGCACCGCCTAGAATGACGGTTCTCATAGAAATTCTTTTGGCAAGCATCTGACCACCCCAGACTGCACCAGCGGTACAGATCAAGTGGCCAATGGAACCACCGAGAATAACCATTGTGTAATTGGAACCAGCGGCCATAGCAATGGTGGCGATCTGAGATCTGTCACCCCATTCCCCTAAAAAGGTCATGACAAAAGTAGCCACCCAGGCAGGCGACAACACGCTTTCGGTGTATGACTTAACCAGCTGCAAGTAGTAGTCGTAAGTGCCTGTTTGTGCAGGCATGCCACCATGCTCGATAGACGTTGATCTCTGGTTGATTTCGTTGGCAGCGATTTCCTCTTCAGCTTCGGCCATTTCTTCTTCCACACCCGCATTCTTGTCCATGGCAAGCCCCTCTCTCAAGAGGTTGACCCCGAAAACCAAGAATAGCGCAGCAGCTGCGAATCTCGTGATCGTAGGCGAGAGCAAGTTCGGTAAAATGTAACCCAGCAGACCCGAGAGAACGGTCATCAACACCAACGCAGACCCAGCAGCGGAAAACACAACCAAATGGTTGTGTCTCATGGCCATCAAGGCCGCCAGAAGAAATGTCTTGTCACCGATCTCACTCACGAAAATCATGGACAAAGCCATGTAGAAGGCTTCAAACCTCGACTCGCTTGAGTGTTCGCCCTGCGCAGCCGGCTTCTTGTCAGCCAAACCACCAGACAACGATGAGGAGGACGCAAGTGAGTGTGACTTGAGGGAGTTGACGGAACTTCCGAGAAGAGTATCTTTCTCGTCTTCCTCGTCAAGAACCACCTTGTCACCCAACTCGTTCAGAGAACCCTGGATCGTCACCAACTCGTCCGGGTTTTCGACACCAGAGTAGTCCACCTCAACCGGTGGATACACAGCAACAACACTGCCTAAAATAGACGCCAGCACTACTAACTGATTCAATTTCATGTTCTATAGTTAATCCAGTGCCTGGAAAAAAGACTCCAGCACAACGTTTGAATCATTTTGCTTTTTTATTATTTAATTCTATTTTTGACTGTGGATCCAGTAAAATCGCTTCTAATTCCAACTCCGTATTGCGAAAATGGGGAAATAAAGCCAAGGGCAACAAAAAAGCGTTCTTTTGCTGGTGAGAAATTTAAGTACGTGCGATCGGCAATTTCCAGGCAAAAGAGCCTCGCTATTGGCCTCGAGATGAAGATTATCCGAGCAAAAAAAGAAAAAGTAAATCCGCTCATGTGGTCTAGTGAAGGGCTCACCTCAAAAGCCTTGTTTCTCTCTTAATTTGTTTAGATATGAAGAATAAATAATGTAACTATACTATATATGAATCAATGGCCACCAAAAAGGGCGGACTTAGGCAAAGGCTGACCAACAACCTGCCCGTTTTGGACTTTACTGACGTCTTCGTACCAACCACCGTTTTGTAAACCGCCGTTCTGGAAGCCGTTCTGTTGCTTGAAATCTTGGATTCTCTCGAGCATCAAAGGCTTGAAGTTCTTGACCAAACCCTGGTATGGCCAGGAGAAGGCCTCACCCATGGCACAGATAGAGTGACCACAAACCTTGTGGGTCAGTTCTAATGCTTGATCGATTTCCTTTTCGTTGGCCATACCGATGGCCAATCTGTCCATCATCTTAGACAGGTAGGTAGAACCTTCTCTACATGGGGTACATTGACCGCAGGATTCGTGCTTGTAGAAGGCCAATAATCTCTGGATACCTCTGATGACATCTGCTTGCTTGTTCATGACAATAACAGCAGCAGTACCTAACCCAGAACCGGCATCTCTCAAAGCGTCGTAATCCATTAACATGTCCTGGCATGTAGCCTCGTTCAAAATTGGGGTTGATGACCCACCTGGGATGACAGCCAAGAGGTTGTCCCAGCCACCCTTAACACCACCACAATGTCTCTCCAAGACTTCCTTCAATGGAACAGACATCTCTTCTTCAAATGTACATGGTTCGTTGACATGACCTGAAACACAGAATAACTTAGTACCTGAGTTTCTTTCTCTACCAAATGAGTTGAACCAAGCACCTCCTCTTCTCAGAATAGTTGGGGCAACGGAAACAGACTCGACGTTGGCGACAGTGGTTGGTCTACCGAACAGACCAACACCAGCAGGGAAAGGAGGCTTCATTCTTGGCTTACCGGCCTTACCTTCCATGGATTCAATAAGAGCAGTTTCTTCACCACAAACGTAGGCACCCATACCTCTGTGGATGTAGACATCGAAGTCGTACCCAGAACCACAGGCGTTCTTACCGATCTTACCGTGCTTGTAGGCCTCATCGATGGCGTTTTGCAAAATCACAGTTTCGTTGTAGAATTCACCTCTGATATAAATGTAGGCGGCGGTGGCGTTCATGGCTCTACCGGCCACTAAACAACCTTCGATCAACTTGTGTGGCTCCTTTCTGATAATTTCTCTATCCTTACAGGTCCCTGGCTCACCCTCATCGGCATTAACGGCCAAATATCTAGGACCAACGTTCTTCTCCCATCCTGGAGGGTTCATGAAAGACCACTTCAACCCGGTTGGGAAACCGGCACCACCTCTACCTCTCAAGCCGGACAGCTTCATTTCGTCAATGATCCACTTGTCGCCCTTCAAGATGATCTCCTTGGTCTTGTACCAGTCACCGATCTTCTCAGCAGTCTTTAAATCCCATGGCTCGGTACCGTGCTTCTTGGAGTTTTGCAAATAAAGGTTTTGGAAGATTCTGTCCTGGTCACGAAGCCCACCGTACACTCTGTTAGGAGCTGTCTCTACGGTGGCAAACAAACGTCTAGGGATGGCCCTGGCGGAAAGCATCTTTTTATGTTTGGTAAGAGGATGAATATTAAAGCTAAAACCATTGGATAGAATTTTTTCTCAATGGAGAGGCCCAAACAAATTTAAAGAAATTCTGAGATCATCATTTGACATCCTTGCACCGCCTGTTTTCTCCCCTCTTAACTATTTGATGTTTTGCCCGAACAAACAGCTGTCAAGGCTCTCAAATGGAGTTGCACGCGATTGCAACATGTGTTCAGTATCATCATGTGTGAAATTGGGTCAGCGGGGTCTTTTAAACAAGTGCTGAGCAAAAATAAAAAGTGCTCATGAGGTCAGCCATTATCTGTCTAGCTGCTAGTTTCTTACTAATACAACAGCGAACTCCACTTTTTGAATGGAAAAGTTTAAAACAGCAGATGTTAAGGATGTATGAAGGTGGTGAAGATACACGGTAATTCTAATAGACGTAACATCATTTTATCATATAAAAAGAAATTTAAGAGTTATAAAGAAGTAAAACACATCCAGTTAGAAGAAGAAAGGGTCATTAACATTAATCAAGGAATCTTTATAACTTGGATAATTTCTTTAACTCTTCCTTGATCAAAGGACCGATCTTAGGGTTGGCCTTAGAGAAGTATTCACAGACTCTGTCCTGGATGAAAGGCTTGGCAGCCTTGACGTGGGCAGCAACGTTATGAACCAAGGCTTCTTGCTCACCTTCGGTCTTACCTAAAACATCCCAGAACTTACCTGGCTGGACGTAATCGTAATCAACAACTTCCCAATGGAATGGAACAACTTCGCCAGAGTATTCTTCGTCCTTGACGCCCTTTGGCTTGATGTTGGAGACAGCAAATTGAGCAGGGGCGTTGTAAGCGCCGGCATAGTTAGGGCAGGCACCTAAGTTACCGTCAACAGACATTGGACCGTCTCTGATTTGCGGAGCATAGGACCCTGACTTCAATGGACAGTTGATTGGAATCTGATGGAAGTTAGCACCTAATCTGTGTCTGTGGGTGTCTGGGTAAGAGAATAATCTTGATTGTAAAACAGGGTCGTTGGATGGCTCCATACCTGGGACGGTGTTGGAAGGAGAGAATGCAGCTTGCTCAACCTCGGCAAAATAGTTCTTTGGGTTCTCGTTCAAGACGAATCTACCGAAATGTCTCAATGGGTAGTCACCGTGTGGCCAGACCTTTGTTAAGTCAAAAACAGAGAATGGGGCCTTCTTGGCCTGATCCAAGGTCATGGTTTGGACGTAACATTCCCAAACTGGGTAGTCGCCCTTCTCAATGGCCTCGAAAAGGTCCTGGGTGTGGTAGTCTGGGTTATCCCCGGCCAACTTGCCGGCCTGCTCATTGTTCAAGTTGTGAACACCCTGTCTGGCGATGAAATGGACCTGGACATAGACCCACTCGCCGTTGGCGTTGTACCACTTGTAGGTGTGGCCGGAGTAACCGTTCATGGTTCTCAGCGAGGCTGGAGTACCTCTCTCGGAGAAGAGATACATCACCTGGTGGAGAGACTCGTGATTGTTAGTGAGGTAGTCCCAGAACATGTCAGCGTCCTTCAAGTTGGTCTGAGGGTTTCTCTTCTGGGTATGGATGAAGTGTGGGAACTTTGTAGGGTCTCTGATGAAGAAGATCGGGGTGTTGTTGTACACCAAGTCCAAGTTACCCTCCTCGGTGTAGAACTTGGTGGCGAAGCCTCTAGGATCTCTAGCTGAGTCGGCCGAGCCCTTTTCACCGCCCACGGTGGAAAAACGCGTGAAGATTCTGGTCTTCTTGCCGATCTGGTTGAGGAACTTGGAGCAGCAGATGTCCGAGATGTCGTCGGTCACCTCGAAGTACCCGTACGCGCCCGCGCCCTTAGCGTGCACGACTCTCTCTGGGATTCTCTCCCTATCAAAATGCGCAAGCGAGTCGATCAACTTGAAGTCTTGCATCAAAAGCGGCCCAATTGGCGCCTTGTTTGTGTACCCCTCAGGGTTGACGGAGATTCTCTGCGTCGAGAAAGCATCTGCAACAGGACAGCCGCTGGTAGTAGTGTAGACTGGTGGATTCATTTTGGTAAAGAAGAAAGCGATGACTATTTGGCAACGAACTATTGGGGCTGGTTTTATAACCGCATATCTCCGCAAACGGCAATTGCATGCGATTACATAATTCCCCCGAAGACGATAAGCAAAATGCAAGATGGGATGGAAAAATTAAAAAATGAAAACAAAGATGGGGGCCCGGCGATCACGTGATCGTTCTACCCGCCAGGGCCCTGTATCCCACAACAGGACGGTTGTTGTGTTTGGCGGCTAATTTTTCTTCTCGCTTCGGTTCTTCCTCGTCTTCTTTGGTTGTTGAAGACATGGATCACAAGGTGTATGTAGGGACGACGGGGCGAAAGTGATGGAATACACGACTGGGCAGAATACTAACAGAGTTGTAACAGCGAATACACGGTGCCGCTCGGCGAGCATGCTGCCAACGCGGCCAGAACACTGGCCGCAGACCCTGTCTTGAGGCCCAACGAGGTCAAGGTCACGACAGGCGCGGAGGACGGCAATCTGCGTGTGGAAATCGCGGGCGTCAGTGTGCGCGCGATTAGAGTTGCCGCTAACAACGTCATCGAAAGTCTCAAAACCATTGTGGAATGTCTAGAGGTCTTTGCTCATGACGCCAATGCAGAAGAAAAGAAATAGCTCAAAGCACTGTGGAAACAGAGACTAGCTTACTATATAATACCATTCATATACCAGTAGTTATTTATACATATTGGGGTGAGACAGAATTCGCCTGCCAGGCATAGCATTTGCGCTGCTCAGCTCGTGCAGTGTGGTGTGCTGCTGCGTTTATTTGAGTCTCTCTTCGAATCTCAACTCGTTCAATGGCTCTAACCCAATCAACAATCTCATGAAGTTGTCCAAGGCCATTCTCTGCTTGTTCAAGGCGTTGATCGGCTTGAACCCCTTTCTGGTCAACGGAGCCTTCAACCAGTAGCTCAAGAACGACATGACACTGTGGATCCCGTCCCAGTCGGTCTTGCCCTCTCTTTGGACCTTGACTCTAGTCAAAAATTCGCCCATCACAACGAGATCAATGATCAATGGCGTGGCCAAGAGCGAGTCTTCACAAACGTTGTGGACACTGATTCTGTTGTGACCACCAAGCATTAATTCGGAATAATATTCGTCCATGGCAACCTTGGAGTCACCAACGGCATGTAAGTATTTGATCACAATACAATGGTCAATACCTTCGCCCTTAGGGTAGAGATATTCGTTTGACTCAATTACATCGTCGACAACAGAAGCCTTGGAAATCTCCTTGGATCTGAATTGAGCAGGAGATGATAAGTTGTAACCATCGTTGTTACCCAAGTGGTTGTAAGAAGCAATGGACAATGGCTTGATACCAGCATCAACAAGATACTGGGCCATAACAGACTTGAACTTAGTTTGGCCCGACTTGAAATCGTCACCACCAATGTACACGTTGTGCTCCTCTGCCAGCTCCATAACACCTGGAACAAAGGTGTTTTGTGGTGAGCCATTGATGTAGGTGCAGCCTTCCAAGATAGAGGCAGTAGCAAATAAGACACTTGGGGCAATCTCTTCGTGATCTTGCTTGATAGCTTCCAGTAATTCATCCTTAGTAGTGTTGACACCTTCCAAAACTTCAGAGTATCTTTCGGTGTTGGCAGTCCACAGAACAACAACCTTATCTAAACCGTTGTCCTTCTTGAAAGTCTTGATATCATTTCTGATATGTTCCAGATGTTCCCACTTACCCTTCTCTGAAACCTTGCCATTGGCATCAACATTGATAATGTTGTCAGCTCTATCTTCTTGGTTAGCGGCAATGAAATTTGGGTAGTAGACACTCTTCAATGGCTTCAACTTAGACATTTGATCCTTCAACTTCTGCTTCAAATCGTAATCTAAAACGTTGGATCTGTTCATACCGTCATACAAATTGGTTCCGCTGATGTCCCAACCGCCAACGACAAAATCATTTGGGTTGACCAGAGGTAACAAATCGCTGAACTTGACATAGAAATCGTTACCGTCCTTGTCCACACCTAACTTAATGCTACTTGCTTGAGTAACACTACCGTAGTAGTTGGCCTTCTTTGGGCCATCCTTAGTCTGGAATTCAAGGTTGGCTTTGTTAGCCAAACAAGCAGCTGTGAAAGTAGTACCGTTGTTACCACCCAAACCAACTAACATAACACCTAATTTAGGCACGTGGAGATCTGTTTGGAAATGGATCTCTTCCTTAGTTGGCTGCACAGAAACCTTACCGTCGTCAGAAGTAGTGACAGTTGAATTGTGGTAGACAAACTTGGTCTCCATGGTTTCACCTGAAAAGGTGACGTTGTCATTGTGGACGTTAATCTTAGGCTGATATGGCATTTTTCTCTGTGTTGAGGATCTGACAATTGTGTGTGTAATGGCGACAGAGGGTCGGGAAGTGGGACTTTGTACCGCCTTTTATAGTAATTTTGTTGTACTGAGCGTTTTCGGTCAAAAGGCCGTTCCCCGCGCAATCTGATTGGTCAGCCGGCGTTTTTGCCGGAACCGTGTTTTTTTTGCTCATTTGGTTCCGTAGACGGAACTTCCAAGGAGACACAAAAGGCGGCGCAGATGCGGCAGAGGGACATGCAACAAGAATCAGCTGTAGAAGCTGGAATCAGTTGATCGCATGCAGAGATGCACACCGCGTGGTTCTGGACCGTGACACATGCA
Organism: Saturnispora silvae; assembly: GCA_030579555.1. NCBI lineage: Eukaryota > Fungi > Ascomycota > Pichiomycetes > Pichiales > Pichiaceae > Saturnispora > Saturnispora silvae. Next base: position 45,433 of record JAKTRE010000009.1, on the reverse strand, counting down.
AAGGCGGAATTTGGTAATTGATGAGTTGTTATTTGTACTCCCCTTCTTTTCTCGCCCTATCAGACGCCATTCCGAGCCGATGTTTACATTTCCAATCTTAGGCCCGGGCCAAAATGAGGCTTTAATTCCGCCCAATGCGATGACCACAAACGGATAGTAGCTCCCCGTATTAAACAGCATGTGAAGAGCGATCTGTCTGGAGGTAACCTCTGTGACAAGCGATGTTGCTAATAAATCACCTCTGCACCGCTCAGGGATTGCAATTGCTTAGCCAATTGACCATTTGCGGTTAGAGTGATTGGTGCAAATGACCTGTGGCGCTGCAACTCTGGAAGTGTCTTCAAGACAATCTGTAATCGACCTTTAGCGTTTACCACACAATGCCCATATTGTAGGAAAGCAAGGGAAAAGTTATTAAACGGTATTGTTCTTCTATTAGCTGAAAATGTATTTACACATATATACGAGGGTAGCCTGGGTTGACGCCAATCAAGGGCCTGCACCGGCCCCCTGTTGGGCCTGTGCGGCTGTAAGCTTCTGTCTGACAATGGAATCGATCTTTTGCATCGTTAGCAGCTTCTCGTTGACTAGCTCCTTCAGTTTCTGAGAATCCTCCGTGAGCTTATTGATCCTCTTGTTGAAGAACTCTTTGGACTCAGTCGAGCCCTTCTCAATGAAATAGCCTGTGCCTATATCGATCTTGAAGCTTTCTTTCTTGATTTTACCAGGAACATAGAGCGAACTTGTGAGAGGCACCATGACGCTGCTCTGGTCTTCGCACTGTTCGATCGACTCGACACTCTGGATGCAATCCTTGTATTTGGCCTGAGCCATGGCGAGCGCCTCGTAAGAGCCTTGCAAATGCTGTAACTCTTGCTGGGTGGCCTTCTTGAACTCCATGAGCTGCTGCGGGTCAAGCTGTTGTAAGTTGATCTTGGTGGTCGACATGTCAGCTACTGTTAAACAAGAGACCTCTTCTTAAACAGTCCAACACTATTTTTTTTGAACATACTGGTCTTCCTCCTAGGCTTTGCGACGCCATTTGATGTTGTAGGTCTCCTTGAATCTTCCCGAGGGCTCAGCATCGAGAATTTGTAGCCGTAGAAGTTGGTTATCTGAGGCGGCTGGCCGCGTTTGGACCAGTCCTCCACCACCGCGTAGTCCAAGAGGAAGCCTTCATGCGGAGACAATATTCCCTTGGAGACCATCTGGCAGTACTTGGCACCGTCGCCGGCAATCTTGTATTTGACATCCAGATCCACTGCTGTCAGCATCGGTGACTGGACTTCTGAGTCTGTTTCTATGTATTTCAGCTGGCCCCGCTTGATAGCTTGCAGATCCTTTAGTATGGTCTCGGCCTTTATGTTGGCGCCCGTCAAGATCAAGGCCTCCAGCTGAGCGAACTTGCCCGCGTTTATAGCCTGCACTATGTTATACAGAGCTAAAGAGTTGGTGGTGCTGAAACCCACGTTTAGCCACTTGAGATTGGGCCAGTGGAACATTTCGCTCGACACCAGTCTGCTCTGGGCGCCTATGTTGAACACCACACTGTACTGTATCTGTCGCTGGGCCAATTGAGCCGTGTCTTCCACCAACTGCTGGATATTGACATTGAGAGGCAGACAGTCGATTCTGTGGTTGTGCTCTGTCTTGACCCGCAGCTTGTCTATGACCCACCAGAAGCAGGCGAGCCGGCTCTGCGTGTCGTGACACGCCACCTCGGCGGGCCCGTACCTGTTCAAAACATAAAGGAACAGGCTGGGCGACCCCTGGCACTCGTTCAGCAACTCGCTCCAACGCGTAGCGCTCTGGGCCAAGAGCTTCAGCTCTCTGGTGTTTGTCCCCTGGGCCATCGACATCTCCTCGGGCACATAGCACACCTGGCGGTAGCCCAGCGCGGCCCGCTGGTCGGTGTCCGCTACACTCGTTGTCATAGACTTGGCTTGCGCGCTTACGTACAGAGAAGAAAAGGGTATACAATACTATGAAGTCTTCTGATCACCATTGCAGCTGTTGTGGTCGTGATCGGGGTCCTGCTCCGCCTCCAGCTTGTGGCGCGCAAACGACACCGAGTTTCTGTTGATACGTGCTACGTCCTCGACGTTGTGCTGCGCGGGCTGCGTGCCCGTCTGCGTGTGCATGTTGTAGTCGCCCGAGTCAAAGAAACGGCGGTCCGCCTTCAGCAGCTTCTGGCGCATCACGTCTGCTGCGCTCAGCCCGTACAGCTTCGACGCGTCGCTCGCGTCTGGTAGAGGCGCCTTTGGGTCCATCTATGGAACTAAGTAAAGGAGGAAAGAAACCTCGCTAACACCGCCACCTTAATTTTCGATAAGCTTCCCTTATGGTCTTTCACTTGTTTGTAGTCTGGATCACGTGACATCTTCGTTCCATGGCAGATTTGCCGCCAACAGGCTCGGAGAATTCGGAGCCCATGCTTTCGGCGTACACGCGACAGCTTCTAGAGGAGCAGCCGTCCGACGACGATGACCGCAGCAGAGACTGCGAGGCAGACGAAGACCCTCTCTTGGTTCGACAGCTGTGTGAAGATTTCGATGCGCTTCTGTCAGCTATCCACGAGAGAACCGGAGAATTGGCTTCAGAAGTCAAGGCGCATGTGGACGCCAGAAAATACAACAACGACATCCTTCTAACAGAGACCGAAACCCAGCTGGAACATTTCTCCAAAACGATAGCCCAGTCCGATAGCTTGGTGATGGAAATTGAGAAGATGAACCAATTGAGACTGTGCACTAGGGATTTCAACACAAGACTAAAGGCAGTCAAAAGCACCCTCAAACAAATCAAAAAGAAATAGTACATTACCGTTTTACTATTATACATAGGTTCTATCATACCTTCTCTACTAAATACCTCTTTTTAATGATCTCCTTTTTTAAAGCATGTATCTGATTTTTCCGCTCTTTCGCGTCTTCTAGTCTGCGTCTCATCCTAACCCCTGCCAAAACGAGCAAAAATGCTATTCTCAATTTGGATCTACCACTGAATTGAGTCAATTTGTCCTTGAACGAAACATCAATCCCGGACTCTCTAATTAGTCTGTATGTTCTTTGAATTGTTTCGTTCTTTGTGTCTATCTCCGCCTGGAAATACTTGTTTTGGTACCTCTGATCATCATATTTGTCACACGTCTCTTGTAACTTCAAGCTTAACAACTGCTTTTGTAGCTCACAAATCTCGATATCGTATTGCAACCTCTTGATCACCTTTTCGCTATTCTTAGATGGGCTTTCAGGGGTTGGAAAAGAATTGATAGATGTTTCCCTTTGCAATCTGTTTAACAACTCAAGTTTTTCTTGCTTTTCAATCTTTATAGCGTTTTCCAATGCTTTGATTTTCTTCTCAAGTTTTTGAGACAAATTCAAATCAGTCTTGGTGCTGTGTTCTAACATCATCTTCGCTTCGTCTCTTTCTTCACGTACCGATTCGATTTTTCTCAATAAGGTTTCTCTTAAATCATTATAATCCTTGTAGGTTTGCTCTAATTGTTTCCTCATCAGTACCACCTCATTTTTGCTTTCATTGACACTATCAACAACCTTCAGATTGTTTGCTAGTATTTGACTCTCCTTAGAAATAATCTTTTCAACTCCTGATGAAATATGGGAACTTTGTATTTTTAATTTATCAATTGCATCACTCAAATCATCAATATTGTTATTATTATTAGTGACATTCAACTTCTTTTGTAATTTTTTCCTTTCATTAATCAATCTTGAAACATCTTTCTCCAAATCTTTCAAATTGTTTGACTGAGTCTGCATCTTAAATTTCCATTGGTCTCGTTCATTGATAACTGAGCTCAATTCTTCTCCTAACTTATATTTATTTTCCTTCAATTCATTCCTTTCCTTGACTAGCTCTTTGACTTTCAAAGAGAGTTCATCAATTAATACACTAGACTCCTTATCATCTTTAGCTTCCCTCATGGTATATGCTAATTCAGTTTCCAATTTAATAATCCTTTGATTTTTAGTTTCGATAGAATCCTTCAATTGATCAATTTGACTCATTAATAATTTGCGAGTGGTATCATGAGAATCTAATTCCATTTTATACTCAATAGACAGCTTTTCCAAATCTTGCTTCAGTGAATCAATAATTTGATTCTTCTCATTTTCAAATTTCTTAATATTCTGATATTCTCTTTGAATGATTTCAAAGTCATCAATCAAATCCATTTTTTCTTCATCTAGTTTATCTAAATCCTTCAAAGCATCATCTCTTTCTTCTGCCAAAGTTTTGATAATTTCTGTCATTTTAACAATTTCTTGTTCAAACGACTCTCTTTCAACTTCAATCTTATTCCTCAAATTTTCAATATCTTCGTAACTGAGTTCAGGATCACCGTTCAATAACTTTGATTCAATTTCCTTTCTATAAGAAATTTCCCTGTCCAACTTTTCATTTGCTCTTTCTAATTCTCGTTCAATAGAATCTTTGCTTGACCCCAATCGGGAAGCCTTCAACTTTTCATTCAATTCATCAATCGTTTCCCTCAATTGATCATTGTCTCTTTGAGATTTTTTCAATTTCAGATGAATAAGTTCACTATCTTCGGTTGAAAAGCCTTGCAATTGTGTTTCCATTTCTTTAACAATGGAATCCAATTTTCTTTTTTCTTGCATCAATGTGTCAACTCTTGAATTCAATTGTTTAACATTTGATGATAAGTTTTCTATTATTTTGTCCTTATTTTCAATTTCCATATCCATTTGATCAATGGATTCACTAGCTTCAACCAACCTGTTGGTCAATTCTTCTATTCTTTTACCATTGGTACCTTGCGATTCATTATTAGTGGCTTGTTTGGCTTCCAAAACATCCATCTTCAACTCTAGTTGAGACTTCTCATGCTTCAAAGTTTTCTGATCATTTCTTAAATTTTCTATTTCAGCTTCTCTAATATCAAGCGCTTCATTCAAATCATCAATTTTACTTTGCATTTCTTTTTTAAACTCGGCAATATGGTCATCGACATCATTATTTGTATCTCGTTGATCCAATTCTTGTTCCAACTTATCCAAATCCGTATTCAATTTATGATTTTCATCAGTTAAATCATTAACTTCCTTATCCAGTTGATCAATGGTATTTTCCATCCTTCTTATATCAGATTCTAATTGTGATATTCTTTCACGATCCTGATCTTGTCTGTTTGTATCTCTCAATTTAAATTCATATTGATCAATTTTATTATTTAGTATATGAATTTCATCTGTCATTCTCAGTTTTTCTTGAATTAAGTCATCCTTTTCGTCCCGAACATCTTGGTATTGCTGATTTTTATCTTGAAGTTGAAGTTCTAAATCATCTAAATGACGTTTCAGTACTTCAGCGTCATCTGTGGATTCTTTATCAATGTCATTACCTCTTTTTAATTCGTCATTCTGTTCTTTCAGTAATATTAATTGATGATTTAATTGAACTATTTGCTCAGCTAGTTTACTTTGATCTGTTGGTAAACTATTTAATGTCCTTAATTCAACTCGCAAGTTCATATTTTCAGCTTTCAACTGTTGTAACAACTCGGCTTGCTTTTTGACCATATTAGATTCTTCTCCATTGAGTTCGACCCTTTCACTAATTTTTTCATTATCGAATGACGGTAAAACATTGGTACCATCTCTTATAAAACCCCTACCAAACAATCCTGTCCTGATAATCTGGTCGCTACCCATGCCACCGGTGTAGCGATTTTCATCATGATCATCATCTCCTCCAAACTCTGAATTGCTGCTGGCAGATTCATATCCATTATTATCGATTCGCGTTCTATGTAGAGGTTTGGCGTTTTTTCTTATATTTCTAAGCATTTCTGTATTTTGTTGAGAAGTTATTCGTGATGAGTAATCGTGATCTTTTTTAGGTAGCCTTTGTTGAGCCATGTCGCTCATACGCGTATTCCTCTGCGCCATATCAAAGTTTAACACTGGATGAGGTTGGTGATTTAGATCCAACGTAGATCCAATGGGTGTAAATTCCAAATTTGAGTCTATTTCTTGGTGTTGAGTTTGCCTTGTGGGCGTCTGTTGTGGGTTTGGCGTCTCCGGTTCATCTGACATCAATTGACGAAACGAATTGAACATTTTGGTATTTGTTTATTTCTGAGAGGTTCTAGTTTGTTTCCGTCTTCAGCTTCTGTTGCGTGTATATCCTAGTTTATCCGATGTGTCTAAAGTTCAATCTAACTAAAGTATTTACTCTGTTTCTCTAGAAAGGGAAAAAACTATCTGATACGAACACAAAACAAACAAAGGGCAACAAAATTTAAACGCGTTTTTTTCCTGTATAAAAAATATGCTCAGTAACTTTTAGATCTTTTATCTTTGTATACTTTATAAACGTATATATATTAGGAATGTTTTTGAATGCTAGAGATAAAGTCGGCCAGAGCCTTCTTAGCACTGCCGTTCGTAATACTGTCTCTGGCAAGCTGGATACCCTCCTTCCAGTCGTTTGTGAGACCAGAAACAACGGCCAACGCGCCAGCGTTCATCAAAATGTAATCAACCAGCGGATCACCGCCAGCTTTGGTATCAAACTCATTATTGAGGATCTTATTAAGAACAATAGCATTCTCTTCAGCGGTACCCGATCTGACTAGATCCAACGAGTGTTCTGGCAATCCAAAATCAGCAGGACTTAATTCAAATTCTTCAATCTGGTCCTTATCCTTGTTGTAGTACCAAACATGGGACTTACCGATAGGAGAAATTTCATCTAAACCTACTTCACCCCAGACAACCATTGTGTTTGCCTTTTTGTTGTTCATCTTGTCAATTTTGACAGCTGCCTCGCAGTAAGTTCTACCCAAGTCTTTAGTGTAAACACCTAGGATTCTAGCGCGAATATTGATTGGGTTTAGAAGGGGGCCTAAAATGTTGAAAATGGTAGGTATGCCTAACTGTTTTCTAACGTTAACAACCTTAGCCATGCCGTGGTGGAAAGCAGGAGCAAATAAGAAGCACAGCTGCGAATCACCGATGATTTTTGGGGCACTTTCCGAGTTCACTTTCATTAAATCCACACCAAGCTTACTCATCAAATCTCCAGACCCTGAGGAAGATGTAGATGCCTTGCCACCATGCTTACACACGTTAATGCCCATACCAGCGCCAATGATAGCTGCTGATGTCGAGACGTTGAATGTGTTTTGGGAATCACCGCCAGTGCCGACTATGTCAACGTACCCTTCCTTGGAAACTAGCTCATCTGGAATAGAGTCGGAATATTTCAAAATGGTATCAACCGCTGTGGCAATGAAATCCGCTTCAAAATCGATTTTGTGCATACGCAAAGCAGTTAAAAAGGATGCAATTTCAATATCATTAGCCTCTTCTCTAAATATGAAGTCAAGAGCAGCTGCAAGATCTTTAGTAGAAAACTGTGGTTCCGGAGACAAAAGTGCCTTAACAAACGGTGTTAATGGTTTCGACATATCCGATGAGTCAAAAAGATGTTGAGGTGATTAGAAGAAATTCATATGGAAATTTTCAATCTTACGTAAGGCAAATATTGACGCTTTGCTACAGTTAAATGCTTTTACGATGTCCATGATTCTAATAAGAAGTTAAAAGTACACAAAATAAAGGGTAAATACATGATATATCTATAGCTGAAAAGCTAACGGTGTTGAATTTATTTTTTATCAGCAGATCTGGTAAATGATTTTTCATCAAGAGAATCTGGTGCAGATGGGGCGAATTCCTTAGGGTGATTCTTGAACTTCAGTAACCTTCTACCCCAGTAACCAGCTGCGGCATTTCCTGTTTCATCTCTACATTGTTTCAAGAAAGGTAATAATGAGGTACCGCCGGTACCTCTCAGTTCCTTCTTGGAGTTGTCCTTGTCAAATTGGCCAGCTAATCCTGTACGCTTGACAGAGCTATCAGCCTTTGACTTCTTGGAAGCCTGGATGATGATGTATCTAGTGACAATTCTAATGTGTTTGTCTCTGAATGCAGAAAGCATAGCTACGGCGGCATCAAAGGCCAAAACCAACTCCTCGCTTTCCTTAGAATGCTCCAGGACATACGATCTAAGGTTGTTAACCTTAGATAAATGAACAAGGAAATCGGCGTGTTTCTTTGGCATGTATTGACGCATTTCAGCCATGAACGGATTTTCCTTGGAATCGTTGTCTCCGTCTTCACCCGTTGAGGTGTGATTGACATTTAGGATTAAATCCATGAATTGGACAAACGAACTCTGGGCGTTCGAACCACCTGATAAAACCCTAGGCTCGGTTTCATCACCGTAATACACACCATCACTCTTCAGGCCTGCACTTTTCATATTTTTCCAACCTGCCAAATAAGGTCTCAGCTTGAAGTAAAATACATGGGGGTCGCAGAATTCTTCCATTTTCAATAATAATGAACCTAAATCGTCGATTCTTTCGGCAAATTCTTGTAATAACTCGATAACCAATGGGGTATTATTTTCACGACAGGCCTTCAAGATATTCAGACCCAGAGGCAAACAAGGGGCGGCCCTGTATTCGAAAAAGACACTCACCTGGTAAAACCACGATTCATCGGTGGACCCTGTAAACGTATTGAGCGTGGAAATGTTATTGATGAAATCATCTAGCTCCCATGTGGAAGCGTCGTTGATGTTGTCTGGGTTGATGATGAACTTCCAATTCCAAAGGCACAACCCGGCGTAGGTGGCCACAGGAGGCATTTGCAACATTTCGCTGACTTCCACCCAAGGCTGAGCAATCGCTTTAGGCAAATGGTCGACAGGGCCCGCTTCCACGCTTGTCCCTGCACCGTTACCCCAAATGTACGTATGAGCGATAAATCCTAAAACGGAATAGGCTCTGCGCTGTTGCTCCACGGTTTCTAGCTTGTCTGTTTCTAGCACCTCCAATGTCTCAATGACTTTCCTGAGCCTGTTGGATAGTAGCAAGGAAGGTATAATCGCGACAATTGATTCCCATGATGAGTAATATTCTGGTAGCCGTTGGACTGGAAGTTTTTCCGGAAGAAAGCCCGTCAAAGGCGACACATCGTAATCTGATAATACTGGTAGACTTTGCATTGCTATCTAGGGTGTCTGAAGGGGACTAACAGGACCCAAATCTGATTTTAAGTCTAAAGAAGAGAGAGATGAGAGCTGAGAAAAAAAAGACCGTGATGTTTAATAATCACTCCACATTTGGCGGGCGGCTCCAAAAAACTTAGCGGAAAATCCCGGTTTGTGCCCTCGTTATGCATTGTGTTTATGTTTATAGCATGTTGTGCTTTGGGGTAGCTTTTGGTGAAACCGCGTGGTTTAGAGGTCCTCTTCTTCAATTTTTTATAGTACAGAAAAACGATGCTGAGCATGCTGAGAAATTTCAGTCTGAGAGAAAGAAGGTTAAAGAAATGAACAAGATTGATTATTTATTCATCGTAGCTCATTAAAATGCACGACTCGGAGGACGAGACGCCGCTTCCTGAGGATGCATTGATTCCACCGCCACCAGCGGACGAGCCACTTTTTTCCAGCGCGGAAATTGTCACCATGAGTAAGCTCTACGTCAAAAAAGACGACCAATACAGACTTGTAGACATCCTAGCTCTACAAGTGAGGCGTGGAAAGCCAACATACTACATCCATTATGTGGAGTTCAACAAGCGGTTGGACGAGTGGATTGGAGAGGACGTGATTGATTTCCACAGGCCCATTTTCCTGCCTAAACCGAAGAAGCCAGTCGAAAAGAAGGACAAGGAAAAGAAGAAAATGCCTCTCAACAACGCGCAGAAGAAGAAACTCAAACAGTCAGGGTCGGATACACCGGACTCCAGCACCAGAATGGCCGTTACACGCGAAAACGGTGAAAGTGGTGGCGAACAGGACGATGAGCAGGACGATCGGGACCAGGACGATGAAATGGATTTGGACAATTTGAATGTGCAGGGTTTGGTCCAGGAAGGTGAGGAAATGAGTAGGGAAGACGAAATCGAGAAGTTAAGAACTAGCGGTTCTATGACACAAACAAATGTCAGTGCACTGGCAAAAATTAGAAATTTCACCAAAGTTACCATAGGTAACCATGAAGTGGAACCTTGGTATTTCTCTCCGTACCCAATTGAATATGCAGAGGATTTGGGAGAACTATTCATTTGTGACTTCTCCTTACAGTATTTCCAGTCCAAGAAACAGTTTGAGAGATTCAGATCAAAGTGCACATTGAAACATCCACCTGGCAATGAATTGTACAGAGATGACTACGTTTCTTTTTTTGAAATTGACGGTAGGAATCAAAGAACCTGGTGTAGAAATCTATGTTTGCTATCAAAATTGTTTTTGGATCATAAAACGCTTTACTATGATGTTGATCCATTCTTGTTCTATTGTATGACTAGAAGAGACGAATTGGGTCATCATCTAGTTGGTTATTTCTCAAAGGAGAAGGAATCTGCTGATAACTACAATGTTGCGTGTATTTTAACTCTTCCTCAATATCAGAGGCATGGTTATGGTAAACTCTTAATTCAGTTTTCATATGAATTGTCCAAAAAGGAAGGTAAAACCGGTTCCCCTGAAAAGCCATTATCTGATCTTGGGTTATTGTCTTATAGAGCATACTGGTCGGAAACTATTGCATCATTTTTAATTGAGAACAAATCCGATGAAATTTCTGTTGATGAAATTTCTACAATGACGGCCATGACAACAACTGATATCTTACATACTTTACAAACGATGAATATGCTTCGATATTACAAAGGTCAGCATATTATTTGTTTAACGGATCAAGTTATGCAAAATTATGATCGTCTGAAAAAGAAAAAGAGGCACAAATTAGATTCTTCGAAATTGCAGTGGAAGCCACCAGTTTTTACTGCTGCGCAATTGAGATTTGGGTGGTAAATTATGTATGTACTTTTACTTTAAAAAAATTAGAAACTTTATCTAATCATTTAATCAAAGGGTATAAATCCTTTATTTTCGGACATTTTAGCAGCGATGGTACTTGGGATTCGGATACCACAGCAATCACCCCAGGTATTTATCAAAGAATGATCATGAACATGACCTAAACCGCAAGGATCATCTTCATTGTGCTGATGGCATTCATCATCAGGTTTTGTTAATTCCGGACATGGTAATATCGTACCAAATATGAAATGCTGTAAAACTGGTAATTTACCTAAAACTTCAACCTTGTACATTTTAATCATGCCTTCCTCAATTTTTTTCCAAGTTTTGACTCCTGAAATATCATCCAACATTGGTGAAGACCATCTGAGAGACAAATTGCCCTCGTGTCCAGGAGGTCCTGTTTTAGTAGCCATGATAAAGGCAACCATTGCATAATAATAATATTTGGATTTAAATTCTTCGATATAATCCTCATTATGAATAGTAGAAGGTCTAGGTCTCAATGAAGGCGATAATTGTGCTGCACCAAATAGAAATGGTAAAAAGTGATAATCGTCCAACCCCCAAACACCATGGGATCCAGCAGGTTCAAGCCAATATAACAGCTGTAACTTACGCATGGTATTTAGATACTCTCTAAATACTATCAAAACGACTGATTTGTCTAATTCATTTGTGGAAGGGAAATAACCTAAAAGGTCAAGCGATAATAAGAAGCAGATAAAATTCAACTCATGGCCGGAACCATAATCGATTCTTGTCCTGTCACCGAAAGAATGAATCAAATATGTTTTCAATTCCAATAATTGTTGTTCATTGAAGTCAAAATCTAAATGGCTTTTTATTAGCGTTGATGCATCTCTTTCCAATTGATTGTAAAAATCTCGAAATTCCAATTTACCAAACCTACTAGCGGCTTGTTCATTAACTGGGTGGGAATCTATTATTTCATTTATAGACTTGAATAAATTTAATAAATTTTCAATTTGGGCTGATTTTGGCAATGATTTATCACCCAATTCTATGCCATGAACAGAGTTAGCCAATCTAAGAACATAATTCAAAACCTTTTCATAAGTTTCTGATTTCTGAAAGGCTTCTAAGTCTTCCTTTGTTCTTAGTTTCGAAACAGCAGGTATTAATTGATCGGACATGCTAAAGTGATAAGAAGATGGTGTGTCTTGTGAAAGAACAAAAATAAAAACTATTACGTAAGCGCTACTAAGGTGTTCAAGTTTTAGTTGCTCATCAGTTTAGGGGATATATTGAAATATTTTCGTAAAAAAATTATCTTAATAGTAAAAGAGCATATCTATATATTGAACAGGTGTATATTATATACAAACATTATTAGCTGGATTGGCTAACGTTTTCTTTGGCATCAACGTCGATTGGAATTTGGTGTGCTTCACCCATTTCTACCATTTCTTCTGGAGACAAGTTAGACTTAGGACCATGGTAGAATCTGTAAGCATAAACGTAGAAGTAGATCATAGAACAAATCCAAACACCACAATTGATAACCACGGTATAGTTCATATCCTTGTAATCAACTTCCTTGGTAGCTGGGAACATAGCAACGACTATAATGAAGGCAGCCCAAGCGCAAGCAATCCAACCCGTGAGCTTGGACCAGAAATCACCTAGGTAGAAAGGACCTGGGATGAATCTGCTCTTACCAGAAGTTAACTTCAATAAAATTGGAGTGCACCAAGAAACGTAATTACCAACAACGGTTAAGGAGAATAGGGCTGAAGCGGCAACAGGACCAGCGAGTGTCAAACAACCAAGGGCTAAACCAACAACTGTTGCAAATAAAACAGCTCTAATTGGAACTTTTAACTTAGGGTGGACAACCTTGACGAAAGTGGAGAATGGTAAACCGTTATCTCTAGCGAAAGCCCAAATCTGTCTTGAAAGGGCGGTTAAAATGGAAGCACCCATTAACCATTGACAACAAGCAATTAAAGCCATGAAAGCAATAGCCCACTTTCTACCCAATGCTTGGAAAATAATTTCAGCCATTGGGAAACCGGTTTCGGTTTCGATAACAGATTGAATGTCTAATGGCATACAAGCATTGATACAGATGATTAAGAAGAAACCTAAGGCACCACAAACAGAAACGGAAGATAAGATACCAATTGGGACACCATGAGCGGCGTTCTTAGCTTCTTCGGACATATGAACACAAGAATCAAAAGCACCAATGGTCCAAACAGCAGTAAAGAGAGAAAGAACGAATTGGAAACCGATTGGCCAATCTGAGAAGTTGTCAACTTGACCAAAGATGAATTTACCATCACGGAAACCAGTACCCTTGTTGTGAACACCAATTGGAACGGCAATTAAAAATAAGACAATGATACCTGTGTTACAGACGGCAGAAACGGTTTGCAAAGCGGCAACATTCTTGGAAGACAAACATGTACAGATAGCCTGGGAAATAACACATGCGGCAAAAATACCGTAGGTGATACCGTGAGTGATGTTGAAATCACCATTCTTTTGTAAGTAGACGGCGGCGGTGATTTCTTCGGCACAACCGTAAGTGATGGAAACTAAACCGGAACATAAAGCCATGGCGTTGTTGAACCCGATGAAGTAGGAGAATGGGACTCTCCACCTTTCTGGGGCGTAGTAGAAAGTCCAGTAGTAAAGACCACCGGAAGTTGGGATTGAGGAGGCTAATTCAGACATAGCAATACCGATAGTGATAATGAAAATAGAAGCAACAAACCAAGACCAAAGGAACCCACCTGGACCAGCGGTTAACCCTAAACCGGCAAGGGAAGCAATGGAAGGCAAGAGACCCATAATGGAATAGGCAATACCGAAGACCTGGAAAGTAGAGAAACGTCTCTTCAATTCCTGCTTGTAACCGATTTCAGCAAGAAGATCGGCATCCGCAACACCTGCAGAAGCTTCGATTTCTCTGAGGCCAGACTGGTTAGATCTGATGGCGGAGAGTCTATGAGAGAGAGGAGACTTGGCACTACGAAGGTCTGTAGTCATTCCTTTCTTAATTAGAGGCTGATAGTGGAAAACGAACTAGGGGTCCGATAAATTTACGAGGTGGGGACCATTAGCACTATTTATACCAAAGCGGGTGAAAGGATCCGCCAGAAGATAAGCAATCATTTATTTTTCTTTTTTCGTGTGTGGGCGTAAGTTACTTTTTTTGTATGATGAGTGACGATAAGGAGATGGGAAAAAGAAATGCGCCAACCGTTTTTCTCAGAGAGATGGCCCGTTTTACGTCAAAGTAATGCTCGGCATGCATCTCACAATAGCGAAGTGTTTCTAAGGCTTACCCAACGGCCAGCGCCCGCTGGGGCGGCAGTTTGTCTCTGGTGGCTGATGCGGGGGTGCTGGCTTTGTTGCTTTTTTCGGTTAACAGCTCCGCCGCCGCAGCTCTCCGGGGACTTCTCTAACTGGTACCCGCCAAGAAAGCCCGCCAAGTGTCAATAGCGGGCCTGCTCAGCACCGCACTTCCGCTAAAGCCGACCTGGCTTCAGTCTGGCCGCAGTCTGGCAGTCGCTTGACACCCGCAGCCCAACGAAGGGCTGCAAACTAACTCATGAGCAGGGCAGAGGCGTGCGGAGCTCTGCTCAAGAAGAGGAGCAGCTCTCGGGTGGGTCCCCCAAGAATTGCCGCTAACAACCTTATTTTTTTATACCCTTGCGAGGCATTAGAAGAAAAAAATTATTTAAACAAGAACACAACATGGTGCTCAGCAATGCTCAGCGCGCTAAGATGACGTATGTAAGCGTTAATGATTACCTAATAATGTAATATTTATAAGTGCGTGTATAAGCGAGCAGGCGGTTTTAGGCCTCTTCCTCGGTCAAGACGTCAGTGAAGGAGTATGGTTGGTAAGCAATACCTTCACCCTCAAAGAACTTAGACATCGATTCAACCCAGTGTAATCTCAATGCATGCAACATGGCCGACGTACCTTCCATGACAACTAAGATACACACGGTTAAAACAAACCACATACCGAACATCAAAAAGATGAAAATCGAACCCCCTAACCCAGTGGCGGAGAAAGATCCCCCAATAGTCATTGACCAAAGAACTTGGGACAATTGAGCATGGGCTAGCGAAAGAGCCCACAATCTAAGGTATGATGCCGTGTGAGAAACACAATTTAAGCAGAACTCAATAGTATGAATAACCTGGTGAATCATAACATCACCAAATGTATGCTCCTCATGCTCCTCATCTTCGCCTAATTCGATGTTTGCTAACAAATCTTCCTCTTCTTGTTGGTGCTCTTCTTCTAGTGGCAGGTGTTGATATTTCTTTTCTTGCTGTCTCTTGAACCACAATGGCTTGATCAATAACAAACATGGAACGCAAATCAATGCTAAAACCAATAAAACAACTTGCACTGTTGCTTGGCCTGGATATAATTCCTCTTCAACTGTGCCTGGTGACAAAAACATATTAATTAACATATTTAATAATGATGGGGCCGGCTTTTCGATGGCGACCCAATCAATGGTCCACTTGTAAACAATACAGATAGCCAAATAACCAAAAATACCATGCATGAAAATAAACCCTGGAATGAAATTACCAATGATATCAATTGGTGCCTTGAAATAAATCGCATTAACTAAGGAGAATCCATAAGAGTATGACATATGAATAAAACCCAGCAAAATTGACAACTTCATCTTGTATGAATTGGCAAATAGAAGAGCATTTTCAGCACCATGCCAAGCTGGATCTAACCCAATGATATATGTACCAATTTGATGAGCTTCAATATTGTCACCTTCATTCCATGATTCTGGCCATGCCCAACCGGACTTGAATAGCGTCATTGAAATAGAGAAAATATCATTGTATAATAAACCAGTGTACATGGAAAATAACCCCATTAATAATAAAATGTATCTACCAGAGTATGCCATATCGAAAATTTCATCTCTCTTCATTCTACCAATTGATGTTTCATTGACCACCAAAACTGCAGCTGCTAAAAACATAATGAACCCATGACCTAAATCACCAAACATAACTGCAAATAAAAATGGGAATGTTGCTGCTGTTGGCAAGGCTGGGTTAACTTCTCTGTAAGTGGCGACACCATAAGAGTCGCACATAGCTTGAAATGCATCGGTAAACTTGTTAGTCTTGTGGTAAGTTGGAGGAGTTCTATTGGTGTTGACAATGTTCATAATAATTGGGAATGTAGACGAACCATCCACTGAGAATTTATTTGAGCATTCATCTAATTTCTTTTGAACCAATTCTAAGTCGTCCGATGGAACCCAGCATTCACTAATTAAACATTTTCTTGCGGCATCATAATGGCATTTGTTCATTACTGAATAAACAGATTTTTCCACTTTGGCAGCTTTCATCCAATCATCAATTTCACTGGAAAGGATATTTAACTCTGTTGATAGAGCTAAATCAGTAGTTTCCAAGACACTAGTGATATCTGACAACTTGGTATTGATTTCATCTTGTTGTTGCTTTCTAGCATTGACGTTTGAATCAACAAAATACAAATCAGCATCTAATGATTCACAAATCTTACGAATTCTTGATAAGATGATTTCACCATGGGCAAAAATGACAAATGAATTTTTGTCAACGTATTTTTTAGTCTTTGAATCATACATTTTTTGGTCAATTTCAATAAACTTCAAAATCAAGTTACCTCTGAGAACCCTCCAAAGGATTTTTTCGAGAATCTCAATTTTCTCTCTTGGGATGACCCCAGTGATAAAATTATTGTTCTGATGCGACTCCCCACCATTTTCGAGTAAATTAGATTGATCTTGTTCAGCTGTTGAGCCCAGAATATCAGAGAAGAACTTATCAGTAGCTGCAATGATTTGTTGGTATTGCTTAAAATACATTTGCTTGGACAACAAATCGGCAGAGGCATCCGACAATTGGGCAATTCTATCTTCCAACAATTGAGCATTGGCAACGTTTTCTTCTATTTGGGAGGAAGACATCACGTTCTGGTGCAATTGTTTGAAATCTTCGATAGCAACTTCTCTTGGTTCAATGCCATGCTCTTCCATTAGCTTCAACATGTATCTGTACTGTCTCTCGACATTATCCAACTTTCTGATTTCATCGATGAACGATCTTTGGAATTGGTTGACATTTTTGTTCAAGTCTCTGAACTCGGCAAGGCCTGAAGAACCCAAAGTGTAAATGGTTTCTCTTGAGATTTCGGTGGGGATGTACAACTGAATCATCGACATCTCCGCCGAACGGAAAATAGCCTCCTTTTCAACCATCTTTACCGATATTTGAACTTAAATTAACAAAAGAATAAAGATTGCTGGAAGTTAGGATTAATTAATTTCGCGCGAGATTCCGCCGTCTTTTCTAGTATTACGACAAAAACCCACCAGATTAAAAAAGTGCTCAGCAATATTGGGCCATTTTTTACCCTCATTTCGCTTTTTATACCACTTCACGTAAGTTATACACCTCTTTGCTACGAGATGAACAAGGACTGTCTGTTCCAACAATACCCTACTTTACTTAATTATGATGAGTCTCAAAGACTGCAAAAAAAGTTTCGGTCAGAAAGAGGCCAGTTTAATATTGAGTCGCCCAAAATACCATGGGAATACCGTAAAACCAAAATCCATGATTTATTCTTTGTTATTTTATGGCTTATCACTGTTTTTTGTTTTTGCTGGATTTGTTGGGTCAATATTGAGGCCGTTGTTACATCGCTTAAATTATCCTTTGATAATACCTATGGTTTTGCCTCCCTAAATAAAGTTATTACAAAAGATGATATCCCAAATGTTATTGTCTTATTTGGTATAGTTGTTACTCAAACAATGATCTTGTGTGTGATTTTGATCTTGCTGATGATGTTCATGTGTAAGATATTTGTGTTGTTGGGCATGTTTGTCAATGCGATTCTAGCCGTTAGTTCAATTATCTATTTCTGGCAAATCAATAATTTTTGGTTGGCTTTTGCCTCGGCAGGGTTTACTTTGTTGTTTGCATGGTATCTTTGGGATATTAGAAAGAAAGTCAATTTTAGTGTTAGCATTTTGAAAGTTGTTTCAAGCGTTATGGCCTCCCATGAAAGCATTTGGTTAATCTTTTCAGTTGCAATGATTTTAAGCTGGGTATTTGGATTATTCTATATGGTAAACACAGTCATCATGTATTTGGTTTGGTATGATGATGTTGATACATTTGTTGTTTGTATTACACTTTTTTGGCTGTTTGCAATATTTTATTTGACGCAAGTTCACATAGGTATTGTTAATGTTTCAGTCAGTTCAATCTTTGCCAAATGGTATTTCAACTCAGATACATCGGATTTTATTATTCTTGCATCAATCATGACCAGATGTTTTGGCTCAGTTTGTTTTGGAGCTTTGCTCGTTTCCATCATTGAAGTATTGCAAGAAGGTCTCACAATAATTCTGCATGATCCAGTCGTTCTGAGAAGAAACATCCTCACAGACTTTATTTGCTATTCTCTCAGAAAGATTTTGAGCTTTTTGGGATGGTTATTGCAATATTTCAACAAATATTCATTCTCCTATCTTTCAATTCATGGAACTGGATATTTAAATTCATCTAGAAAGGTTTTCAAGTTATTCAAAATTAAAGGATTGGAACTTTTGGCAAATAATTGCATCATTGACGGTTCTGTAAAAATGTACCTAATCTTGCTAACGCTACTTTCAGGGTTAACTTCCTTTTATTACATTAAATATATGATGCCAATACTCTACCAAGAAAAAATGTATCTTTTTCTCCTAATTTCAGTTAACCTGTTGATGGCCTTTCACGTTGGCTGGACTCTTTTAAATGTCATTAATGCATGTGTTCATGTACTTTTTATTTGCTTATCGCAATGCTCAGACATTCTAGAAAAATACCACCCAAATGAAAATAAAGAGATTATCAACCCATTAACGAGATACCGAGGTTTTAATCAAGTTTGACTTTAATACATGAACTTATTGTTTAATACACATACTCTTGTATATTTATTGGATTTTTTAAGCCTCTTCCGTCAATTGATGAATTGTTTCTCGGAAATTAATTCTTTTTTCTAGTTCGAAAATCCAATTAGACCATAGAATTAGGTAGTTATCGGGATTTTTAAGTTTTTTGGGGTGGAAACCCGTTTTAGATATCATGAATATTCTTTATTATTTAGATATATTGTTTTAGTGTGATGCTGAGCAAGATAATTTATCTTTCTAAAATTGCCAGCGTATCAAGTTCATTGTATAACGTATTCGATTGATTCAATTATCCGGTTTCAGTCATGACGGATGATAATTTTAAAAACGGGGACTTAGCTTTAAGTTTAAATGAATCATCAGATGCCAGGGACGGGCAATTGAGTTCTTCAAAGCCTCCTATGATGAGTGCCCAAGCTTATGAACCTGACAATTTCGATGTAAATGACCATCGTGACAGTGGGCATGGTGAAGATGAGGAGGATGAGTACGACTTAGAACGCTCTGAATTAGGGTTAGCCAATGATAGATTTACTGAACAAAGACCTGTTTATTATGATACCGCCTTTTCCATTTTCTTCTTGGCTGTGGTATTCCTATTTACGATTATTGCGATGAGAAACGTTTACAAACATTTAAGTGAATACAGGAAGGCAGTTCCGTTTCTTGACTTACCAGACGGTGCGATTCATTTTGGTTTCGGGGCTGTGATTTATTTGATTCTGACTATTATAGTTTCATTCGCAATTTCTGGGGCTATCTTTTTTACAAGCTATAAATTTCCTTACAAGTCAGTGAATCTAGGTATCAAAGTAGCCATGGGTCTCTTAGTTTTTATGAGTTTTGTTGTTGGTTATCCTTTTTCTATTTTTTGCTTGGGTGTTGCCGGTATTAGCTTTTACATTCTCAAGTACAAGAAGCCATCAATCGATTTAGCGTCAAAAGTTTTGATTCAAGCTTTCAAAGTTTTAGAGAATTATCCTAGTGCAGCTGTATTTTCCTTCTTTGGTTTTGCTTTTGTCGTCCTTTTAGAAAACTTGTTTGCTGTTGTTGTTGGTACAACAATGATTGATTTTGGGTTCAATCCAGATGGTACACACATCATAGATGACAATGGCAATGATATCTCTGGAGGCTCTTTCAAACTAATTTTTACCATTTTGTTTGTTAGCTTTGCAAAGTTTTACATTACGGATGTCTTGAAAAATATAATTCACACATCTGTTGCCGGAGTCTACGGTTCGTGCTATTACTTACAAGGCACATTTAATGGTGTTCCTCTAAACGAAGGCTTGAAGTCATTGAAGAGATCTATGACTTATAATCTTGGATCCATTTGTTGTGGCTCTCTCTTTGTTGTTTTCTTCCAGCTGGTTTACACCATGTTAACTATCTTCCACTTTGAGCAATTTGGAATTATTGGCAAGACCTTTGTGGGTATCCTTTCTTTGAGTGCAATTCTTGTCGGCTACTTCAACTTATATGTGTTTTCATATGTTGGTATTTATGGCAAGGCATTTTACCCAAGTTTCAGCTCCATCGTTAAGTTCTTCCGTGAAAGAGGCGTGCATGCAGCTAAGAAGGATTTTGTTGTTTCAGGGTCTTTGTTCAGTATGACAGTGGCAGCCCCTATGTTGAGTGCTTTCAGCTCATCGATTTTTTTGATTCTCGGCTCCCTCTTTGGGTTTACCGGTTCCGGAGTGTACATAGCTGTGATGATCTCCACTTATCTGATCACGGCTGAAATTTGTAGTGTGGCGGTAGCAACAATACTCTCAGGTTCGGTATCGTTTTTCCTTGCCTTAAACAAAGACCCTGCGGTTTTTGAAGAGAGCGATCCATATGCGTTCCAAGAGTTCAGCGCTTGTTATCCTCCCATTCTAGACAGGGTAGATTTTGATTAGTTTACCATTTGTAGCTTTGGTCTATTGAGGGATTTAATCTTAAAACGTCATCTATATATTTTTCAATCATGTTAGCTGAGCCCGGGAAAAGAAAGGGTGTGCCATCGGCTCGGAGTTTTGTGCCGACCCGTTCTAAGTCGGTTAGCCCTATTTTTCTGAGACTTTTTACAGCCGTGCCGATTGTTCCTAAAGGCTATAAATACGCACCTTCCGCCACTCGTGAAAGGCTTTAGCATCATCACATACCTCTGCATCGAACAGTATGAACGATTTACAGTCACTTGATTCGCAAAGCGTGCAGCCATTTGATGAGGAGGCTGCCGAGCACATTTTAGAAGTTGAAGGACAGGAGCATGCACCCCCTGTTGTTGAAAAGACCCGGTCCAGGGTTAGTCAAATTTTTGACACTGTCACTGGTCACGATGAGGATGACACAGAGACCCTTAAGAAGCTGATTTCTCAACACGAATCAGCCATTCACAAATTGCAATCCAATGTGGAAGGTGATGGTTTTGGTATCACCGGTCCTTTGGAACAAGGTATTGATTTAGAAAAGACCGTCACTGGTTTCCAAATGGATCAGGACACCGACTATAACGACGCTGACGAATGGAAATACCCTATCGATAGAGACACTCAATTGAGATTGGTTGTATTTGTCGACAACGATAAAGCTGATCCAAGAAACTGGTCCACTAGTTACAAGTGGTTCATCACTGCCCTTTTAGGTTGCATCTGTTTCTGTGTTGCCCTGGGGTCTGCAATTGTTACTGGTGATATCGAAGGACCAGGTAAAACTTTTGGTGTTTCCCAAGAAGTTGTCATTTTGACTATTACCTTATTCGTTTTAGGTTTTGGGTTTGGGCCTTTACTCTTTGCTCCAATTTCAGAAGAAGTTGGTCGTCGAGTTGTCTACAACACTACATTGTTTGTTGCGGTTATTTTTGTCATTCCTTGTGCAGTGGCAAAAAATATTGGTACATTATTGGTATGCAGATTGATTGACGGTTTAGCCTTCTCAGCGCCAATGTGTTTGATTGGTGGGAACCTAGCTGATATGTTTGAAGCAAAAGAAAGAGGTCTAGCTATGACTGTTTTCTCTGCTGCCCCTTTCCTTGGTCCTGTTGTTGGTCCTTTGATTGGTGGTTACATTGGTGATAATGCTGGTTGGAGATGGCTTTATTGGGTCATGTTAATTTTTTCTGGTGTTATCTATGTCTGCACTGTTCTTTTTGTCCCTGAAACTTCACATTCTCACATTTTGAAATGCAGAGCTAAGAAATTGAGAAAATTAACTGGTGATGATAGATATAGATCTTTGGCTGAATTGAAGGTTAGATCTCTTTCTGAAACCGCCAAGGAAACTTTGATGAGACCTCTAGTTTTATTATCGGAAATCATTGTCATGTTGTTTACCCTTTACATGTCTGTTGTTTATGGTCTCTTGTACATGTTCTTCTTTGCTTATCCTGTCGTTTTCATGGAAGGTAAAGGTTGGTCAGCAAGTAAAACCGGTTTGATGTTCATTCCTATTGGTGTTGGTGTTATTCTTGGTTTGCTTGTTTCTCCATTCTTCAACAATCACTATAACAAGAAAGCCCAAGTTTACAGAGATAGAGGTGAATTACCACCAGCAGAGCTAAGATTATACCCAATGATGGTTTCCTGTTGGTTTGTTCCAGCCGGTTTGTTTGCATTTGCTTGGTCTTCTTATCCATCAGTCAGTTACTGGGGTCCTTGTATTTCAGGTTTAGCTTGTGGGTTCGGTTTCAACTCTTTGTACAACCCAGCAAACAATTATATTGTTGATTCTTACCAACATTATGCTGCATCAGCTTTAGCCGCTAAGACATTTGTCAGATCCATCTGGGGTGCCTGTGTTCCTTTATTCACCATTCAAATGTATCACAGATTAGGGTATGAATGGGCAACTTCTTTAATGGCATTCATTTCTCTTGCCTGTTGTGCTATTCCATACTTATTCTTCATCTATGGTGCCAGGATTAGAAAGTTCTCAAAGTATGCATACTCTCCAGAGTCCGCCCCAATCTCTAACGACAGTGATGATTCATCTGCCGAAAAGTCCTCCTAAGGCTTTTTTTATTCTCAAATCTTTATAACCTAGATAGAAATTTAATTAATTTAATGATAGAACTAATGAAACTAGTTGTACGAAAATTAATGCCTTTTTTTTCTTATCCATTGCCGTTTAAGGTCAACTTAGCCAAAAAAAGATAAAATGCTGAGCAAAAATAAACGGAGAAATATCTCCGTTTTGAAGAAATTAGTTAGTTTTTATTGATATCTTCCGTAACTG
This sequence comes from Saturnispora silvae, assembly GCA_030579555.1. Lineage (NCBI taxonomy): Eukaryota > Fungi > Ascomycota > Pichiomycetes > Pichiales > Pichiaceae > Saturnispora > Saturnispora silvae. Next base: position 22,331 of record JAKTRE010000009.1, on the reverse strand, counting down.
TAGAGTTATAAACACCGTTTTTCCACAGATGTGTTGAGAGTAATAGCTTTGTGTTTTCTGTTAAAAACTCTGTTGAAAAGCTAAATGTTAAAGGTCAATAATTAATTTAAATAGGTTGCGGTGATGAATCTCCGTTATATAAAGGTTATCGGAAACTTTACCATATAAAAGGAGAGGATATCCCAGCAAAAATTACACTCTTTGAACATCTCTTTCATCACACACAAACACAAATGACTCAACAACAATCTACTCCTCTCGTCTCCAAGTTCGAAAAGTACCCACTTTTATTCGGAAAGTCTCCTATCTCTAAGTTTGATAACTTAGCTAAGTCTCTTGGGGGTAAGGTTAACATCTACGCTAAAAGAGAAGATAGAAATTCCGGTTTGGCTTTTGCTGGTAATAAGTTAAGAAAATTCGAATATATCGTTCCAGATATTCTTGCTGGTGACTACACCCACATCGTCTCCATTGGTGGTATCCAATCTAACCAAACTTTGATGACCGTTGCTACTGCCTGTAAGTTAGGCTTGAAAGCTGTCACTATTCAAGAAAACTGGGTCCCAGTTCCAGAAGCTGAAAAAGAGACTTACGACAAGGTTGGTAACATTGAAGCTGCCAGAATCATGGGCGGTGATGTCCGTTTGGTTCCAGATGGATTTGATATTGGTATGAGAAAATCTTTTGAAGAAGCTCTAACCGAGTTGAAGGAACAGGGTTACAAGCCATATCCTGTTCCAGCTGGTTGTTCTGAACACAAGTATGGTGGTTTAGGTTTCGTTGGTTTTGCTGATGAAGTTATTGAACAAGAAAAGGAAATGGGTATTAAGTTCGATAAGATCGTTGTCTGCTGTGTGACTGGTTCTACAGCGGCTGGTATCTTTGTCGGTATGGCTCAATACGGTAGAGAAATGGATGTCATTGCTGTTGATGCCTCTGGTGCCCCAGAAAAGACTTTCAACCAAACTTTGAGAATCATCAACCACACCTCTGAATTAATTGGTTTAGGTAAGAAGTTCGATACTTTCAACTTTGAAACCAGATTCGGTGGTCCAGTTTACGGTATTCCAAACGAAGGAACCATTGAAGCTATCAAGTTATTGGGTCAAACCGAAGGTACTTTGACTGATCCAGTTTACGAAGGTAAGTCTATGGATGGTATGATCCAACTTATCAGAGAAAATAAGTTTGAAGAAGGCTCAAACGTTCTGTATGTTCACTTAGGTGGTGCCTCTTCTTTGTCTGCATACAAGTCCTACTTTAACTAGGATATCAATATATTTCCAATTAATCTATAATTTTATACATGTTGACCTTTATAAACGGAATCTTTTCTTTGTGTCATTGTTTTTGCTACTTCGATTTTTTGAACCAGAAGCATTGAAAACAACAGCTGAGAAATACATTTTTAATGCAGACTTATAGAAAAATCTTCACTGGTATCCTACAGACCTATTACTTGCTGACTACATCGTGCCTTGAAGGCAGTCCTGTTCTCAGTACAGAAACTTTGAGAAAAACCATTCTCGAATACTTACTGTGATATTTTGTTCGGAAAGAACTGATGAAGGGTTCCAATAAAAAAGTTTGTAAAACGACTAAAAGTATGCAACACAAATCTCAAGATTAGATATACAATTTTTAAACCTCATTTAGTAGAAACGCTTATTATGTTATTTTTGGTTATGATAGGAGGTTTTCTACATTCTTACAAGCACATTTATTTCCAACCAAAAAATAGGAAACTTTTAACACTTTGTTATATAGCAAAGCAAATTTTTTTTCAAAAATTTTTTGTTTGGCCTAGTTGACAAAACTGTTGATTTTGATGACATCTTTAGTTCGAATCCCGAAATGACCGATATTACAACTCAGAAAATTGCCCAGCTAAATAAGTATACAGATACATAACCATCCCTTAGAAAAGCCCATTTAAAAAAAAGCACCTTGGTATCCCCACAAATAATTCTTATTTAAAATTATTATTTTTCATCAATTTACACCTTTTCTACAATAAGGGCAGTAACTGGCATTCATGTACCATTCCTTGAAGCATTCTGAGTGGAAAACATGGTTGCATTTGAGGAAAATATAATCGTTAACACTATCAGTTGACATTTCATTACTATCCTCATTTTTACATGAATGCATAATAGTATCTAAATCAATATTGTCAAAACATATGATACATTTGTTGTTAAGCCTTTGTAAATCAGCGTCTAGTGAATCTTTGTCTAAATGTTTGATATTGGTAGAACTGAGTTTAATAAACTGACGTGACTTTATTATAGTCCGTAGTAGAGCAATTGTTAATTTCAAACAGGCAATGATTTTCAAAGAGATTAAGGTAATGTTCAATATGAAAGGAGCACAGATACTTGTGAATATTGACCATGCAGATGAATAACTAGCTATTGGATGGACAGGACGCGTTAACCCGATAAAGCAAACACCCACAAATAGCAAGATATGTAGTCGGCCGATCTCATTGATGAAATGATAGAAGTAGCTTTGTATTTGAATCCTTGTTTCCGCCTTTGATAGGTAGCACAGGAATCCCGAGATCTGTATCGATTGCGTTAGTAATACTGGTCTTGTGACTAAAAGTTGGGTAACAAAAAAACGATACTACCGACGAAGCTTGACATTTAGCCGGTTAAATACACATACTGCTCCAAACCCAATAAGGTTTCGATTAGAGCTAATCGAGGGTACTGTCATGTCTCTGGTAGGTATAGAAATACTAAAAAATGATACGAGGAAGGTAAAAATAAATCGTTTCAAAAATTCTAGAGCAGCGGCTGAGTTAAAAATGCTCATGATTAAATCAAACTTGCAGTATATAAACGGTTAAAATACAAACGAAAAAAATAATTTTCTACTCAATTTTTTCCAAAGTTTCAGTTGAAGCTTCGGCTTTAGCCTTTTCAGCTTCAGCAGCGGCTCTTAAGGCGGCCTTTTCAGCGTCAATGACAGCCTTATCAATCTTGTAAATTCTGTACAGAATTTCGGCACATTCGTGCTTGTTAACCATCAAGTTGTAACAGTGCTCACCCTTCCAGACTGGGTAAATCATGTCTTCTTTGCCTTCATCCCTTTCAATTTTGACGAAAAATGCATGATCCTTTAAGGCGTTAACCTTAGCATCAAACTCTGGGTCAGCTTCAGCAACAACATTGATAGGAGCTCTGTCATTTAATAACATTTGCTTGAAGGCCTCTAAATTACTGACAATATGTCTAGATTTTGGTAAGTAGGCTTCTAATGTGGCCAAACCATCATTTGAAATTCTCCATGGACATCTGTCAACCTTCTGTGAAATAAACATTTTGATACCTGTATAAATAATTTTCAACTTTTGATCATTGTACTTAATGATATTTTTCACAACAGGAGCAACAAAATATATAGAAGCCAAAGCTTCACCAGTGGCATTACGAACCAACATGGAGTCTCTTGGGAATTTATCGTTAATACCGTAGAAGTCAATACATTTTTCAACAGCTTCATTATCTGGGGCCAAGAATTTGAATGGCTCTTCGTTAGCGTCTCTTGGCAACTTCTTCTTATTTTGTTTAACATGTTCCAAAGATGGAGTTCCTTCCGCTGGAGCTGGGGTAGCAGTACCTTCAGATTCAACAGATTCAACAGGGAGACCATCGACCTTTTGCTTCTTTAATTCCTCAGATTCAATTGGTTCCGAGGCCTCTCTCTTGTTATCAGTAGATGCTGGAACTAGTTCCTTTTCAAGACAAGTAATGAAGAAACCACCCGTGTTCTGGTCATGAGGATACACTCTCATACAGTTTTCCAAATGCATATCACTGGCTTCTTCTTCTGTTGGTGGGAAAACAGTTTCAACAATATCAGTGGCACCTCTTTCTCTCAGTTTCAAATCTTTACCAAAAACCTTCCAATCAGAAACACCATTGTGTCTAACCAGACCTGGTAGTCTATCAGTGCAATCAACTGTCTTTATGTTAGGCATCAGTCTCAAAGCAGCAGCAACAACAGCTTCATTTTCTAGCGGATTGGTAGAACAAGTAGAGTAGACTAATCTTCCACCAGGCTTCAACATTTGCAAACCTCTCTTCAAGATATTTAATTGTAATCTGTGTAAACCAATACCATTTCCGACCTTCCAGTCTTTCCACACCATGACGTTTTTTCTCATAGTACCATCTCCAGAGCATGGGACATCACATAAAATTCTATCAAATTTAACAACCTTACCACCTTCTTCTAGTACCATGTTAGGGAACATTTGAGAATCATGATTAACAATAACAACGTTCGGAGAGTTTAATCTCTTAATTTGGTGAACCAACATGTAACATCTTTTATAATCAGAGTCGTTGGCCATTACAAATCCTGACGGTTCAGTCTCAACGGAACCATCTTTGTTAGTATGGAGGGATTCAATCAATTGAGCAGTCTTAGAACCTGGGGCAGCACACATGTCTAAAACATGATGATGTGGTTCAACATCCAAGACTAAAGGAGGAATCATAGAAACAGCTTCCTGTCTTGAAATGTTACCAACTTCATTTTCGGTGAACAAATACTTTTGGACTTCTTTATATTCAGGTGTTTTCTTGACAATATTCTTTGGCAAATCAATTTGGAAGGCTAATTGATCTGGATACCAAGGTAAAGAAAATGGCTTTTTGTAACCTTCAACTTCAACATTTTGTAAATTTGGCATAATTGTTTCAGTGTAAAGAGAAGCAATTTCCTTAGCATGGGCTCTAGAACCAGTAACTCTGAAAGTCAAAGGTAAAGGTTGTTGACATGCAGTTTTGAAAGCTTCAAATTCTTCTTCAGGAATTAAACCTTGGGCTTTGTAATACATTTCCCATTCTGCATTATCTCTTTGCACCTCAGACCATGGTTTTCTTTCACCTCTTTGGCCGAGCTTGTTTCCTCCTCTTCCTCTTTTACCCATTGCTAAACAACGTTTAAAAATCATCCGCTGAAAAATAACCAAAAATTTTTTTTTTTTTTTTTGCTTAAAAACTCTCTTAAAGCAAAAATGGCAGTGCAAAACAGCTCAGCGACAACTTAGTAAATCAATCAGAATCAGAGTCTGTCATTACAGTTCTCTCTTCAGCCAATTGGGCATTACGCATATGTTCTAATTTCCTGCGTTCTTTCAAACTCTGTTCCAGGTTCTTTTTAGAAATTTGTTTACCAAGCCAATCACTAAGAATTTTAGTTTTGGTAAGTATACGTTCGTTATCAACAAACGGACCATGTCTAAATTCCGAGCCGAGTTCAGCCTGTTTAAGCTGGAATGGTAATTTAACAGGTAAGTACTTACCCGCATCTGTTTCAGTGTCTGTTGAAACTTTGATTTCCTCAACATTTTCATGAATCACGTCTAAAGTAACTTTATCTTTAATCAACCCCTCTGTGAATTTGGTCAATGCAAGAACTGCGCTTGAATCTAACATTTTATCCATGACAAAATTTTGAACATCTGGCTCCAAGCCAGCTTTTTGAAATTTACGTTTGATTCTCTGCTCTATCCTTTCTTTTAAAAGCATCATTAAATCAGAGTCTGGTAAATCAACACCTGTAGATACTTTCACCTGGTCTCTTTCCAGTATATTCAACTCTTCTGGTTCGTGTCCAAAATATAATGTCAGCAAATCATCACCTGCAATGAATTGCCTAGCTTGAACATTTCTTGGTTGAACATGTTCATTCTCATGTCCAGGCCGAATTTTGGGTGTATATTTATGATCTACTAGATTAAACCCACGACTCATTAGTTTATGAGGCTTAACGGTCGCTTTTTCAATATTTGTACCAGCTTTCAACAAGACCGCACCTCTTGCACTGTCATACAATGTGGGTATCCGACTTGTATCTTCAAGTTCGAAATTCGTAACATTAGGCTCATTTTCCACCGTTTGTAAATAGGAAGTTCGTAAGTCATCCTTTATACGGGTCCATCTGGTTTTTTGAGGTTTGCTAGGCTTTTGAATACCTCTATTTTCGGACATCAAAGCGCCTAAATTTAAAGGAAACGAGAGAACAAAGAAAAAAAGTGCCTCTCTACACAACTTTTATTCTGCAGTTATCTAAAACATGTCTTCTCAAATAGATGTTCCAAAGCTGATAGGCAAACTTACAGAAGAAGCTAAAACAGTAGCTATTTTGAATGATTACATAAGACAACTACATGCGGTTTTGAATCAAAAGCCACTATCATCGAATGAAGAGGCTATCCCAATCAAAAGACTAATGGAAATCTTAACAAAGGATGAAGTATTACAGACGGACGATTTCATAATAATTCCCAAAAGGCTTATCAAGGAAGATATGCCGCCCAGGGTAGATACAAACGTTCAAGTTCAGTCTTTGAAGCCACCACGTAAATCCAAATCCAAAATGACTTGTTCCCATTGCCAACAAATAGGCCATAAACGTTCACAGTGTCCGCAAATCTTGTATAAGGAGATTTGAAGGTATAGTACAGTTATAAGGTATACACAGTAGTCATTTATATATTTATTTATTTATAACAAACCTATCTACCAGCAATCTTTTCACCAGCAGTTGCCATAGCTTCTCTTCTACTGGCATCTTGTAATAAATTGGTGTCAACATTGTTAGGATTTAAGTGCACGTATCTGATAGCCGAACCTCTGAGGAAAATGTTTCTAGCAGCCTTGAAATATGGGTATTTTTCTGTGTCAATTGAGACATTGTCCAATTTCATATTTAAATATTGATCAACGGATCTCAAGGTGGCTGTTATTTTGACATCATTTTTGAGCTAAAGAAAGAGAATAATTGTGTTAGTAAATGTTAGCGGTAAATAAGCTGAAAAGGTGTAAAAAAGGACATACCTCAACTATAACCTGATGGAATGTTTATGTTAGTATTTATTCGTTGTTAAAACCCAATGTAGGGGATTTGTTTCGCTGAATTACAAATCAAATAACCACAAACAGTAATATACATACCTCCTGGTCCACAAGAGTCTTGAAAAAGGAGAAGAATAACATCTTGGTTAGTTTATATATGATATTGAACATCACACTTCAATTCTAACTTTTTTTTCCTCTTTCAAGGATTGGGCATTATTACATAAGCAAGAATAGCTCAGCAAGATTAATACTAAATAAGTTCAATTATAACTATAAACTATGTACAGTCCTAGGCTTTATCTATATACACATCTGTGCCTATTATTTGAAAGTCTTACCCGAGCTTTTCATTTGATTCAAACATTGTTCTAAAACCTTCAAATTCGATTTGGATGGCTTTTTGAGATTGTTGGCCATTAATAACATCGTAGTTAATAATGTTAAGGCACCAGCTTGGTGAGTTGCAGCTAAGTGAGTTGGGACTAACATTAATAAAGTGCACATACCAAGAGCATATTGGATAGTGACAACACCCATGCTGATGTTTAACCATTTATAGGCAGATTTTGGTAAAGTCTTTTTCATTCTGTGTGACATCATATGCAAGGCAAAAACACAAACGAGAGTTGTTGTTGCTAGAATTCTATGTTCCAATTGAACTGTTGTCTGGTTCTCTAACATATTTCTCCAAATTAAATCAGATTGATCCCTCAATCTTGCGTAAACAGGATCAAATAACTCCTGCTTGGATGGCAGCCAGTCATCACCCATCTTAGGGAAGGTGTTGTAAATTAAACCAGCATCTAACCCGGCTACAAAAGCGCCTGACATGGCAGTTAGAAAGACCAAACCGAACAATGCACCACCTAATCTTTTAAAAGGTTTAATTGTTTTAGATGTAATCAATTGAAATTGCGATTGGTAGAAAGTTGGGTTCTTGATGATCCAGTGATTTCTTAAAACACTAAACCCAGTTGAGATCATAGCACAATAAACGATGAAAGCTGCACCTAAATGAGTGGCTAATCTATATTGAGAAACAGTTGGTTTAGATCTTCTATCTTCTAATTGTTTCGTGTCGATACCAGAATACACCATCCACCAACCGATTGCACCTTGTACACCGATCAAACCACAAATACCCAGTAATTTCATAGCAGTTGATTTGGTAACCTTTTTAGTTGCGATGAAATATAAAGTTGGCAAAACGAAAACCATACCAATGATTCTACCTAATAACCTATGAGACCATTCCATTGAATAAATGAACTTGAAATCTTCTAAATCCATATGGGAGTTTAGTTGTTTGAATTCAGGGGAATCCTTGTACTTCTCGAACTCTTTAATCCAGTCTTCCTCATTCATTGGTGGAACAGCACCTGTGACAGGTTTCCACTCTGTGATGGATAAACCAGATTCTGTCAATCTAGTCAGACCGCCAAGGATGACGATAGCAAAAACTAGAATGGATGTACCGACGCATAAATAGCCAACTGCTTTTGAGGAATAAACCGGCCAGAAGGATTTCACTGGCTTAGCTGTCGTAGCAGCAGCATTTGCACTGACAGTACTGTAAACTTTTGAATAGATGGAGAATTGTCTCTTGAAAGATTGATTGTTTAACAAGGTCATTTGAGGTGTCTTATTGAAAAAAGCTCTCCTGGCAAAAGGAGCTGCGGCGATAGAGAAAGCAGATCTACCAACAAGTAAGGAGGAAAAACTAGGAGATATTCTGGAAATACCCATGCCACCCTTCAGGGCCAAAGCACTACCCTTCAATACGTTCATTGATGGATACAAATTATTATTCAAGCGCTTACAATTAGGAGAGAAATTAAATGGAAATCTGTTTCCCCTTTAAAAATCTTATGATTAGAGTGTATGACAAAAATTTCATTTGTATTAATTTATATAGAATTAAATACCAAGCGCTCAGCACGTAAATATGTGCAGTAGTTGAACTACAACCCCAAGGCTATAGATTACATAAGGGGAGAACTCACTGGATTTGTTCCAGGATGTTGGCCGGCACATTGCACTTTTTACGCGAACGAACGCCACTCCAGTGATTATGGAGTTGATAAAGACGTTTAAAGCCATGAGAACACCCCCAAGGTTTACCGTTGGCATCATGACCTTGGCAATAATACAGACGGGAGCATGTGCCGTGTTGTTCACGAAGATGGCGCTTGAGATAGTCACAGGTTTTGAAAACACCAGGATAGGGACAATCAGGAATTGGACAAGGGGTATGAATCTTTGTGAAACGTTTCCTCCTTCCTATGAATTCCTTGGCAGGGAAGCCACGCAAACGACGTTTGTAGTCTTCATCTACTTTTTGAATCTCAATCTTGAGTTGTTCTGGTGTTAGTTTAGGGTATTTGATCCTATCACTGTTGGAAGGCTGCTGCTGTGCTTGATGCTCGAGTAGTTGCAGCTGTTGGTCCTGAGTCTGCTGCAACTGGAGCTGCCTCTGCTGATGTTGGTAAGCCGGCAACTCATGTTTGAGTTCGTATATTGTAGGATCCAGGTGGTAAACTTCAGTATGCGACGAACCATTGTCACCAAGTTCATGATGTAAATATTGGGTATTCAATTGATGTTGTTGGTAATGCAGATGTTGCTGCTGATTCTGTTGCTGTAACGGTTGTATTGGATGCAGCGGCATACTTGGAAGGTAAGTTTGGGAGTACGAAGGAAACATTACTTCTGGAAGTGTGTCAGCAAAACTGCGTTGTGGTGGCTGTGACTGTTGCTGTGCAAACAGACCCTGATTGATAGAGTAATGGCTTGGATCGTAGAGTACAGACTGGTAGGGAATCTGCTGCTGCGACTGTGACAGACGCATTGATGGATGCGAGAGCTGATGCTGATGTTGCTCAGACGAATAGGCTTCTACCTGTGGCACCAGGCCAAAGGTTTCTGAGGAGAACCTACTTGTGTAGCCTCCACCTGCTACTGACCCTGCACCAGCCTTGGATTCAGCTTCAGCACCCGCCCCTGCCCCTAATACTGCTCCTGATCCCGATTCAGCTGCCGCGCCAGCTTCTGTACTAGATCCAGATCCAGACCTAGACCCAGATCGACGTCCTAACCCGGGCCCAGAGTGGTTGCCCGGCTCGTCCTCGAATGGAGCGTCGCTCGTGTAGGCAAACTGGGTGTGCATTGCGCGCTAAAGCAAAATGATTCTACCGAGCTTCTCTCCGGTTCAATGCCAACGTGCCGACAGGGGAGGATCTGTCTCAGTTTATATACCATATTCCGTGCAGCAACTCTAGCCGCAAAAAATCAGTCTCTGCTCTGCATGTGCATTTCAACAATGCATTACAATAACCGAGAAAAAAATAGAAAGACGAGGTATTTGTTCAGGTAGGGAGATGACGTGTGCGCAGGACACATACTTGCAAGCCCCCAAAGTAAGGCTGCATTCTCCCAGAGGCCGCTTGATCGAGGGGTACATCTCCAAATATAATGTGGGGCACTGTACGAACACAATCTCCGTTATTAAACCCGCAGTCGGCAGTAACTACCGTCGGCTTTAAACTAACCGATCGTTTACAATAGGGGCATCTGGGCAGTGTTCTACAAGACTTATGTCGGTTTATCCGTTGCTACGATTGGTAGAGCCATTGCATAGCTTGCCTGTGTTGTGTATTCGTTCTCGTTTGTGCATACATGTGCAGGTGGGATGCTGGCGTGATTACTCGGCTCAATAGAGAAAGAGCCAATGAGCGAATACAACGTTACATAGCGCTGTTTTTGGAGCTACAGATATTATTACCTCGTATGTTCCTTTAAGAACCAGCGATCATGAAATTCCAAATGTCTTGGCAGTAACAAGAGTTAAACTAGACACGCAGTTCATCCCACATGCTAACAGAGAACTTTTTTTCTGCTCGGTCTCCCCAAAAGGATATCCTATTACTCCATAGAGACAGGACTAAAATAGCTCACCGAGCGATCCGCTTAACTCCTATCAAAATGCTAAGAAAGTACGGAGCTAACCGCTAAAGCAACCAATTTTAAACCGTTAATAGATTCTTACGGTGTTGATAAAAAAATGTTCATTCGACACAATTGGACCTAACAAAAATGTAAAAGTGGATTTTTAATGGGATAGCTCTGTTGATCAAGAGTTGGCTTATTTATCACTTCTCACCAACGAAACAAAATGCTTACTTTGAATTAATAGACGTGCCTTCTATGTAATACCCGGGATCGTAAGAACACGGTAAAATTCTAGAATTACAAAAAAGCAATCACCCCTCATACCTTTACAGTACACAAAATTTTTTCCACTCTCAATAACAATTACGAGATCCAGTTTTCACTCCCTTGTTGCGTAGATAATATAAATCGCCGTAGTTTCACATATTATTTTCTTAGATGACCCATCTAAATCTTGATAAAATCCAATTTTGTTCACACTAAACAATTGCTTATTCCCCTCCTTGCTTGTGAAAAGCTTACCAAGAGGATACAAATAATTCGTGCAAAACATGTTAGCAAAACAAATGCAAGAAGGAAATAAAATTTCTTCGTAAGCGAAAATTTTTGAGCAAGTTGAAGTTATCCAATTAGACGAGTAGCTGTTCATGATCTATTTATTATGTTCTCAGCGCTCGAGAACCCAATGTTGAGATTCTACAGTTGTTTTTGAGGCGCTTTCAATGTAACATGGATTCTTCTCCTGAATAGTCATGATATTGTTAAGAATTCACTCCTTTATTACGTCAAGGCCTTCCGTATTTTTTTTGGGAAACTCATGCATCATTGACACAAATATTTATGAAACTTATTATTGAAAATTTTTCATTGTTATCCCACATGCATAAAAATTGTCTTTTTAAACGAATGTGTTGTGCATACCTGAGAGAATAATTCAAAAAAGGCATCAACAAACAATGTGACACTCAAAGAGTATGATAAGGATTATCGTGGGTGCGCAGGATAGAATTTTAGAACCATTAATAGAATGAAACTCCAGGTTTGAAATTGTTCTGCAGTTTAGAGTGATGGGCGTTAAATAAGCATGCAACAAAATATCGCTGAAAGGGTTCTCTAGATTTCAGCCAAAGTAGTCATACTAATATGAGCACCTTATTACAGCTTTTTACAGCATAACTTTAAATGGCTTTACTACTGAAATACATTATGTTGTTACCTGTACAGAAATCTCACGCTTTTGAACATTCAGAATGCAGCATCTTTAGTATATGAACGTCCCAGGGTATTTTGCCTTATGAGCAGCTATACATACGATTGAATGCATTCATTTTTTGAAGTCAAACTATATTATTGGAGTGAAAGCAAACTAAAAAGAGTTTTAGAGGATCCACACATTTGAGAATAAGCAATTTGAACCAGTAGATTTAGAGGCCATTTTGTGATAATATATATGATTCAAATGTTTTCCGCTCAAAGTATTCTTTTCTTTATTTTTCAAGCTCAAAGACTAAATACCGAGAGTAAGAAACGAGCCGTTTGTACAGCGTTAGCGTTCATGATATCTTATCTATTAATCCGCCGAAATTAGAGAAGCTTATCATTTATCAAGAAAAATTACCCAATCCGGAAAAAGGCAGATAGCTGCTGAATACGATTACGCCTCTACCTGTTGATAGCTTGAGGGAAGGGTCTTTATGAAATGTATCATTTTTCAAAGAGGCTCACTGTGGCCCATTTACATTGGATAGCCACTTAAAACATGCTTGTTACTATTTTTGCAGCATGCACAGACTTTATTCACGTTTGATGCATGTGAAGCTGCATCTAAACCCAGGATAGATTTGTCCTGTTAAATGCACGGCTAAGTGTGATAAGCTAAGGCAAAGGAGTCTTTAGCCGTTGCCAAGCCAAATCACTAAAAGGTTCTGAAAAAAAATTCATGATGCTCCCCCCTCATATGCGGCCACAGCTACCCGTATAGCCGCTTTCACCGGTGAAGAAAGGGTCCCTTGTTGCCGTACCTTCGGCACATAATTGTACTCCACAATTCGGCTTATCGAATGTTTTCTACCTCCTGTACCGTGGCGTTAAGACTCCTCAGCTGCATTCAAAATGATTCACAAAAGGAGTGCCGCGGCTGAACAGGCCCGGTGATCGGACGCATCTCACTTACGTCTGTATAAGTGGTTCTCTTTCACTTCCATTTCCTGCTACTATAGAGTTCCTTAATACCGCTAAGGATCGCCTGTGATTTTTGCACACTCTCCACCTGCCGTTATGCCGCTGTACCGAAGCCCATTCCGATCAACTTCATTTTTGATTAGCCGCTGTCAATGTCTCATGAGCATTTGTTGACAGCAAAACGGAGATACCACACTCGTGCGGCAAAAAAAAAAGAAACGGCGGAAGTTTTTTCTATTTTTTATTTTTTCAGTCTACATGCCAAGCTTTCAACCGTTTCACACGGATTCAATCTAATGCCAAAGCGGTATAAGAGCCAAGCATTGTTGATTGAAATGAATCAACTGTTGATTATATCTTGGAGGGTTTTTATAGGGGGTAGGTATTGAAAACATCGGAAAACCTTTTACTGAGGAGACCAAAAAAACCGGCGCTGAGCACGCCCCGCCTACCCACGGCATCTTATCAAATTAGAACAATTGATATTGTCATTTGTTTTCCAAAATATATAAAAGAACACCAGCCTGCTCAAGTGACTCTGTCTTGGTTACCCTATTTTTCTTCTTTAAAATCAATGAAATTCTTCAACAACTCTGATACAGAGTCTACTGACAAGGAGAAGAAGGACATTGCTGTCCAAGAAATCACATCCGAAGACTTTTCTGTCATTCCAGACAGAGAATACCTTTCTGAATATGCTGATGAATATAACCCAATGGGCGTTGCTCGTGCCACCGATGAAGATAGGGAAAAATACAGAAGAGTTACTACTAGACCTTCTGCTATTGCTCTTTTAGTTTTGGTCGTTGAATTCGCCGAATGTGCTTCTTACTATGGTACAACTGGTGTCTTGACCAACTTTATTATGAGACCTTTGCCAGCTGGTTCTACTACTGGTTCTACTTCTGTTCCAAACGGTTCTGCCGGTGCTTTGGGTTTGGGTATTCATACTGCTTCCGCTTTAACTACTTTGTTAACTTTCTTAGGTTACGTTATTCCTCTTTGGGCTGGTTGGATTGCTGATGCTAGATGGGGTAAGTACAAGACTATCATGTTAGGTGTTTACATTGGTATTTTAGGTCACATTTTGTTTGTCATTGCTGCTATTCCAGGTGTTATTAAATCAGGCAAGTTAGCTTTGATTCCTTTAATTTTTGGTTTGCTCATGACTTCTTTCTGTTCCGGTTGTATCAAACCAAACTTGATGCCTCTAATGTATGATCAAATTCCTTACAAGCACAACTTATTGAAGAGATTACCTTCAGGTGAAATTGTTTATGTCGATGTTGATCAATCTATGGAGATGTTGTCCATGTTCTTCTACTGGTCTATTAACATTGGTGCCTTCTTATCCATTGGTACTTCTTATGCCGCAAGAAGAGTTGGTTTTTGGTTAGCCTTCTTAGCTCCAGCTATCATTTATGCTTTGGTTGTTCTTGCCATGCTTTGGATCAGAAAATACTTAAAGGAAGAAGAAATCTATGGTTCCTTGTTAGGTAAGTTGCTTAGGGTCATCAAGGTCTGTGTTTTCAACGGTAACCCAATTAAGAGATTAAGAAATGGTACTTTCTGGGAATATGCTTACCCAGAAAACTTACTTGCTGGTCAAGAAAATACTTCTACTACTATTGTTAAAACTTTCTCTGGTGAAAAGACTGTTCCAATCTGGAAGGGTAAGACTATTGACTGGAGTGCTCAAGATGTCAGAGAATTCAAGTCTACTTTAATTCAATGTATTATGTTTGCTTTCTGGGTTCCTTTCTTGTTAAACGATTCCGGTTTAGGTTCAACCTTGAATGCCCAAGCTGGTGCCATGACTCTTAATGGTGTTCCAAACGATTTGTTCAACAACTTCAATCAAATTACTATTGTTGTTGCCATTCCAATCATTCAATACGTCTTATACCCTGGTTTGAAGAAACTTAACATCAACTACAGACCAGTTCACAAGATTTTCGTCGGTTTCATGCTCGGTTGTTTCTCTACCATGACCGCCGCCATTTTACAACACAAGATCTACCAAACTTCCCCATGTGGTAACTTCGCTTCTACTTGTGAGGAGGTCTCTACCGTTTTAGGTTGGTATGAAGTCATTGTTTATGCCTTAGCTGCCTTAGGTGAATGTTTCTGTATGCCTACTGGTTATGAAATTTCATACACTAGAGCTCCGTACAATGCTAAGGGTTTAGTTATGTCCTTGTTCTTGTTTAACTCTGCCATTTCTGCTGCTATTAACGAAGCTGTTTCTGGTGCTTTGAACGATCCTCATTTAGTTTGGACTTTTGCCGGTTTGTGTATCGGTTCCGCTGCTGTTGCATTCCTTTTCCTCTTCTGTTACTGGAACTTACACAAGACTATGGAAAGAGAATTTGCTGAAAGAGAGCTTGCTGAAAAGGAAAGAGAAGATGAGCGTAATGAGATGCAACTTACTGCTGAAATCTCTCGCGCTTTATCCAAATAAATCTTTACTTGACTTTAATTTCCCTTTTTAATAGTTAACTTTATAACTCTACTTAATAATTTGTTTTGAAATAAGGTTCTTTGGTTGTCATGGCGCTTTGATTCGGTCTTGCAGTTTAGCAGAAAATTTTTTCTTCTTATTAAGTGATGCTGAGCAAAATCCAAAATTGCGGCTGAGGAGGAATGATTTTATATTATGCACTTTGATCTTTAGCTTTTTTATTTTAGCTCCACCTTTTTATAGAGCAAGTTGAAGCACACGGATGTCAGATTCAACTGTACCCCCACCAAGTAAGTCAAGAAAAAGGGCATTCTCTCTTCGATCCCAATTATTGAATAACCACGTGGTCCAAAAGGCTGAGTTGCATCTGACGAGTCAGAAAGATGATATCGAATTAGAACCAATAGAATCAGCACATATTCCAGTTGGTACCAGAGTAAATGCACCTCTATTAGAAGATTTAACATTGAATGATTCTGCGCAAGATCTACCAAGAAACGCATCATTTCATGGCCTTAAAAATGAATCGGATAAACAACGTTCCGTTCCGTTTTTTAGACATTGCATCAATCTTTTGACAGGCACAAGAGAAACTTATCCATCTAAAGGTGGCAGAACTATACCGATAACTCTAGATCTAAATGGTGTATCTTTACCAATAACTGAAAATAAGAAATCAGGTAGAAAATTGCTACTCGATGTCAGGAATGATAAACCATACACTAACAATGTTATTACGTCGTCTAGATATACATTAATCAGCTTTTTACCTAGGCAACTAATTGCTCAATTTTCAAAATTGGCCAATGTTTACTTTATGTGTATTGCCATCATGCAACTCATTCCTTCTTGGTCTACAACAGGTACAAGTACGACGATCATTCCATTGTCCATTTTCATTTCTATTTCTATATTAAGAGAAGCATTTGATGATTATAGAAGGCACAAATTGGATAAAGAAGAAAACAATAGAGTTACACACACTTTAACAAAATCCAGCACAGGGAATCTAAATCAAATGCTACCGAATTTTGATATTAGAAAAAGTGCCACATCTATATCAGAATTGAGAAACAGTGTCCAATCATTTGACTTAAACTTTGATGATGAGGATGAAATTGAAGAACAATGCCATGATGTTAATTCATTTCAAAATATAAGCCTATTAAATTATTCGCAAATCAGAGTCAATAAAGCCAAATGGAAGGATTTAAAAGTTGGCGATGTTGTCAAAATAAATTGCGATGAATGGGTGCCTGCTGATGTCTTAGTGTTGACGTCTACTAATGATCTGGGCGAAACATTTGTTGAAACCATGGCACTTGATGGTGAAACCAATTTGAAAAGTAAAATTCCAAATAATAACGTTCACCAATTGGCAAATCTAGCAGGGGGGCTAAACAAAATTAACAGTGAAATTGTTTGTGAAGACCCTAATTTAGATTTGTACAATTTCGAGGGTCTATTGAATATTACAACCAATGAAGAAAATAAAAAATTTCCAGTTGGGGTTGACAATGTCATTTTCAGAGGTTCAGTTGTCAGAAATACAGATTCAATGTTAGGTTTAGTTATCTTCACTGGTGAAGAAACTAAAATTAGAATGAATTCTATCAAAAATCCCCGTATAAAGGCACCAAAATTACAAAAGAAAATCAATTTGGTTGTTGCATTTATGGTTTGTGTTGTTATCACTTTATCATGTTTCAGTTTAATGGCGCAAAGGTTAAAATACGAGGACTATAAAAACCAGTATTGGTATATTGATAGTGAAGATGCAGGAATTGCTGCCACTTTCATGGGGTTCATTATCATGTATAACACAATCATCCCTTTGTCTTTGTATGTTACCATGGAGATTATCAAAGTAGTTCAAATGTTTTTAATGCAGTCAGATATTGACATGTATCACTCACCATCAAATACCCCCGCAGAGGCTAGAACCGCTACGATTTTGGAAGAATTAGGTCAAGTGAGCTACATCTTTTCCGATAAGACAGGTACATTGACTGACAATATGATGATCTTCAAAAAGTTCTCAGTTTGTGGTGTTCCATGGGTGCATGATATTGATTTGGGGAATTTCAACCATGAAGACGATAAAGACAATAATGATCCATTGAGTGAACTAGATGAGATTTTTCATCCTCACATTGAGAAATTGGGCAGTGTTAAAACAACAGGAAGGCCTTCAATGTCAACATTGACGAATCAAAAAACGAACGCATCATCAACCCATGGTATTGAATCATTATTATCAGTTGATAAAACACATGATTTACCAAATGATCTTAAGAATTCTTATGATTTTTTAACCCACATCCAATCTAACCCAAATAGTTTATTTTCCAAACAGGCAACATTATTTTTGTTGTCAATAGCGTTGTGTCATACATGCCTACCTAGACGTAATTCCAAAAAGGATGAAGAGTCGGATAACAGAACATCATTGAGCTCTATCGAAGATGTTCCTCTAGATCCATTTAGAACAGCTAGCCATGGTAATGGGAAAACTAACAACAGTAACTCAGGCGCTAGCGGGTGTGATGAAGATGAATTGGAAATAGAATACCAAGCTTCATCACCAGACGAGTTGGCATTGGTTCAAGCAGCATGTGATATGGGATTTATTTTATTTGAAAGGAAACAAAAAATTGTCAAATTGAAAACCTACCCTGATGGATTTGATCATTCTCCTGAATATACTTCATATGAAATTTTAGATGTTATTGAATTCAATTCAGATAGAAAGAGAATGTCCGTAATTGTCAAATTCCCAAACAATAAAATTTTGATGTTTTGCAAGGGTGCTGATAATGTCATTATTGAAAGATTAAAAGAATCATTTAACGTCGAAAAAGCCCAAAATGAAATTTCTCAAACCATTGTAGAAAGAAAGAGAGCAGAAGCTGAATTGATTTTACAAAAGCAATCATTTGAGTCTCAACATCGCCCTCAAGTGAGAATGTCATTTCAAGAATCATTAGGATCCAATCGGGTTAATAATAGACCATCAACTGAAATTATTGATTCACTAATTAATCTGAATGCTGATGTTAATGATATTATATTAGAATCCAGAAAATCATTGGATATTCACCAAAAGAACAAATACTCAATCAAAAAAAATGATGAATACATTCCTGATGATAAACTATTAAAAAACGACCAGTTTGTTCTTGAAAGAACTTTACAGCATATTGATTTATTTTCATCTGATGGGTTGAGAACATTGTTATACTCATTCAAAGTTTTAGACGACCAAGTTTATAACGACTGGCAAGTGAGATATTCTCAAGCTAAGGCATCATTAATTAACAGAAATCAGTTGATTAGTCAAGTTGGTGAGGAATTAGAATTTGGCTTTGACTTATTAGGCTGTACAGCCATTGAGGATAAACTACAAGATGGTGTTCCTGATGCAATTGATAAATTGAGGAGAGCGGGTATTAAATTGTGGATGTTAACTGGTGATAAAAGAGAGACTGCAATTAACATTGGTTATTCATGTAAATTGATCAAAGATTATTCCACTGTCATTATTTTATCAAATGAAAAGGATGACTTGTTATCCTTGGAAACAATAATGAATGCAGCTGAATTGGAATTGAATCAAAAGTCTATCGCTCATTGTGTTTTAGTAGTCGATGGGTCTACACTAAAAGATATCGAATCTAGTCCAAGTATTTTATCGTTATTCATATCATTGGGTATGAAATGTGATTCTGTTATTTGTTGCAGAGCATCACCATCACAAAAAGCAACCATGGTTTCACAGGTTAGGAAAGTCAATAAAAATAAGGTTACATTAGCAATTGGTGATGGGGCCAACGATATTGCAATGATTCAAAGTGCCGATGTTGGAGTTGGCATAACAGGTAAGGAAGGTTTACAAGCAGCCAGAACAAGTGATTATTCAATTGCACAATTCAGATATTTGATCAAACTATTATTAGTTCATGGTAGATATAATTATATTAGAACATCACAATTTGTGTTATGTACATTTTACAAAGAATTGTTGTTTTATTTGAGTCAACTAATTTATCAAAGGTATACATTATTCACTGGGTCTTCATTATATGAATCATGGTCATTATCGATGTTTAACACTCTATTTACATCATTGCCAGTTTTGTGTATTGGTATGTTTGAAAAGGATTTGAAACCTCAAACCCTAGTATCAGTACCAGAATTATATTCCAAAGGTGTTGATAACGAATCGTTCAACTTAATGATTTTCATATTCTGGGTTTTATTAGCTGCTACCCAATCAACGGGGTTATCATTTATGCTCTACAATTTCTATGGGTTTCATTCATTGATCGACAACACGACATACCCGTTAGGTGTTGTTATGTTCACAGTGTTCATTATCATTATCAATACTAAGTGTAACTTGATTGAAATGCATACGATAACCAAAATATCGATTATTGCTTGGTCTGTTTCAGTTCTTGGCTGGATTGTCTGGTGCATCTTGTTAGTTGCGTTGTACCAAACGAAGGACAATATCATCTTTTATGTTTCGCAGGGGTTATTCCAGCATTTCGGTAAGGATCCATTGTTCTGGTTGAATATTCTACTTTTAACAGTTTGCGGGTTGCTGATTGACTTAATCTTCCGATTATTCAAAAGGTTAGTTTATTACAAACAAACAGATGAATTCCAAGTTTTGGAATTGAATCCTGAGATCAGGAAAAAGTTTGAAATCAACTCCTATAATGAGTTGAAACAAGGTTGGGTTTGGATGCACGACTCGCAGCTCAAAGAAGAAGAGCAAGCGGAACAGGAAAAGTCGGCGATTAAAACCAAGTTTGAGAATTTCAAGTCGATTATGAGAAAGGGATCAACGCATCCAAGCAGGAAAACACGGGATAGGAAAAACACTATGGTGAACCCGAGCGAGCTACCGCCAGATTCACCAAGTATTGTCAAGATCAAGGCCACCGACTATTGGGATGAAGAGATGTTACCTAGCGGTAAAATTGTCAGAATCGATAAAAATTCCAACGGTAATAGCACCAACAAACAGAGATCCACGCTGAACATTTTCAATCGTGTGCAAAATAATTCCTATACTGACGAGGACATTGAGGATATTATTGACCGGCGGTTGGGCGGCTTGCAGCAAGAAGGGCAGGGACAGGGACAGAGAGAATTTTTGTAATTTTTGTCTGGTCAGAACTCAATGGATACATAAACTTGCGCTGCGTGTGTGCGTGTGTGTATAGACATCAGTATCAATATTATATATATATACGGGTAGTAACTAAGGAAACTAATACTTCTTACCGTTTTTCTTCAAATAGAGGTAGTTGCCTACGCCGAACAAGCCCACGAAGGTGGACACACCGGCCACAACCTCCCAAGGCACCTGCTTGTTGACGCAGTGCGAGCAGGTGAGGTTCGACTTGAGCAAGTGCTCGTGGTAGTAGTAGGCGCCGGTGGCGGCGGCGGCCGAGAAGGCCACGTAGAGCGCGTCGTACGTCAAGAGACGGTTCTGCTGGAACGCAGCCACGGTCTTGTTGACGCCAGACTGCACGGCCGCAGAGGTGCGGTAGACGCTGTCGCGCGCCAAGTTGAGGCCCGCTGTGACCACCTGCTGCCCTGTGACGGCAGCACGGCCCACGGCGTCGGCCACCAGCGCGACGAGCGACTTGGCGTCGTCGTGGCCCTTCTTGTGCATCGGGGTTTCTTTAGGAGCGGCTGCGGACATTTCTGGAGTGATCTTAGGGGTCGGGAATGAGGAAGAAGAAGTAGTGGCAAAAGTGGTGCCAATAAAAACCGGGGACTTGTCCTTATCAATAAAATTTGTCTCGTGCTGAGCCGTCTCCGTCTCGGATAAGGGAGTGCTCAGCACGGGGTGTGACTCTGGTTTCTGTTCCTGGCGCTGATCAGGCTCCGCGGCGTCCGCGGCTTCTGCGCCGTCGGCGGGCACCATCGTGGTGGCAGCAGACAGCAGCGTGGCAATTGTGTCGGACTGTCCGAGCGGCGGAGCCTCCGCTGCCTGGACCGGGGTCTGGAGCTCAGGGTCGGCCGCTGGAGGATCTTCCTGTTTGGGGGTCCGAGACACAATTCGCTTGATACTCAGACCCGAGATGCGGCGCTTGAGGTTGTTGGTGGCCTCCGAGACCTTGGACGATGTGGACGACACGGAGTGGATGGACGCGGACGACGACGACCGCTGCTGGAGTGAAGGTTTGTGATTGTCTTTATGTCTGATCTTTTCTCTGTTGGAAGAAGCGAGGTATTGCGACACCGTTTACAGCCGGGGTTTTTCCGGCGAAGGCCCGCGTGTCAGCAACACAGCTGGTGTTAGTGTCTTTGTTCTGTGGTGGCGTTCATAGCTATACAAAATTAGATACATACAGGAACCCCATCGGCGCGTTTTACTGAGAAGAGAAGTTTCGCTGCACACAATCAGTCGATAAAAAAATATCGTGGAAGAAATAATTGAATCTCTAAAAGATATCATTCGACTATGGAAAAGCTGCTCAGCTAGCTGACGCGGCTGAAAAAGAGCACACGGACAGCACCAAGTCCTAGCGGGTGTACAAGAAAACACGAAGCCGCAGCGGTGGTACGCGCAATAGAGATCTTGTTTGCTGATTTAACTATATTTAACTATATAAATAATAACAGAATTAATATTCAAAATAAGTTAACTTGCTTATTTGGAAGCCTTAGCAGCAGACTTGGTAACCTTACCGGCCTTGTCAACCTTTTCGACGGACTTGATAACACCGACGGCAACGGTTTGTCTCATATCTCTGACAGCGAATCTACCTAATGGTGGGTATTCAGTGAAAGCTTCGACACACATTGGCTTGGTTGGGACCATCTTGACAATAGCGGCATCA